>KZ309230.1:1103186-1128373 GCA_000376725.2 Ladona fulva | reverse complement strand
TTTTTTTAGACTGATTAATAAAATTTGAGAATCTCGTAAATTCTAGTAAAAGAATAGTGTTTTTGAGCAGTAATACCGTATTTACAAAAATTAATGTAAATATTTATAAAATAAATGTATTCCATATTTAAGCGTCGTTGTATACAATACTTTGTATTTAATAAACAGATGACCAGCGAACACCATAACAGCGATACCAACGTCAGAAAATAGAATATTCGAAACTAATAATTTAGCCCACTCCAAAATTTTGGAGAATTTTTTACAAAATTTTATTAAAAGAAAATATCATTTTTGAAAATTTGATCAACCTTCAGCCATACAATTATATCCGTGAAATTTTGCTGTTTTCTGTCCCCTTTACAATATTCTAGCGAATTTAGATCTACACTTAGTGTTTGCAAAGTTTATAAACATATTTTGGAATCCCAAAAAAACTTCGACAATTCCTTTTATGCAAATCTGTGCTCAGGGAACATCTTTCGTTTTAAATAGAGCAACAATATGACAACCTTTTTAGATACCAGATCTAAGCGATAAAAAGCAATGATTCATCAAGATGGTTCTCTTGAATGAATTCAGGATTAATTAAGAAAGATAAATGAGTCTAAGATATTAAATAGATAGCTCAGGATTCATCTAAGAAAATCGGTAAACTCAAGGAAAAGCGACTTTTCACGTGAAGGTGAAGGAAGGTTTTCACCTAGGAAAATTCCCACAATAAACACATGAAAAACGTCTGACAGGGCTATGCTAAAATAATTTAATGGATTATTTTTAAATTATGAAAGTTTGACGGGTTGGTAACCCTGCTAAGAAGCAGTATTACTGCGTTACACTGTTATAATATGTACCACGTGGTATTAATAAGTGAACAATGAAATGGTATACAAATAGTATAATAATACATATTAAATAAAATAATATTTATTATTATTAATTATAAATTATTATTGATGAATGTTAAGGTTCGGCCACACAGAGCGTCATGCATGGTATTTATATAAACGTAGAATAATGACGAGTAAAAAGAACGCAGTGATTCCGAAACTCAGCGAAGAATAAATGACTTTGAAGAAAAGTAATAGACAAAATCAGAAACGTAACCACTTTCGTCACCAACACTTGTGAGGTGGGAAAGTAACATAACTAAGATTTAACTTTTAGGTATCGCTCGAATGAAAAGGAAATCAAAGGCTTAGGAATCAATCTAGGAATGCTGGGATTCCGAATACGAGAAAAATTTTCGCGCATAAACCGAGTCCAGAATTTTTTTTACGAAATTACGCCGCCGTAAACTCAGCATAAATCCCCGATTTAGCTTCTAATGATTTGTGGGTGCAGAGGAATGCGGCGGCATCACGGTCGCTGCGGACAAATCCGTGATGAGAAAAAGAAACGCGATTTGACTGAATTTCGCTGGAAATCGATAACAAAGCGGACGCAGGGGGCGACTGCATCCTGTTTGACTATCCGAATGAGGGCAACACGTTATTCGCCTGTATTTTTCGGTAATTGTTCCGAAGATATTGAGAGTGCTGGTTTGATACCAGTGTATCCTATATGAGTGTACCTCATCCGCCAAATATCCTTCACTTCCCTAAGCAAATTCATGGAAAGACATGTGACCCATCACCGTAGACCCATGTGACTCCTTTAGCGAAGTTTTTAAGCATTTTCTTTCGAGCCATTCTATAAACGTGACCAATTCCAGGCTGAACGTACTCTCCTCTATTGAGTTAACGAACGATACTTCCACTTCTCAATACCATTAACAGTTTAAACCCCTGAACCGTAGGATTTTACTTGCAAGAAATATTACAACGTTATAAATACAATGAGCCTCATATAAATTCCTAGGTAACTTATACTGACTCGAAATTTACTTTTCTATGTATCATGCTCATCCCCAGAGCTTTTATTCCTGTTTCTATTCCTATAAATATTCCTGCCACTAAATGCAAATCATATGAATGAAGAAAGTATTGCCCTTCTCCATCTTCCCACACAAATTACAGTAATCACAGTAATTCAACACACGTGGCATTACGCTTTTTTACACGTAAAAACTACCCTTAACATGATTCGAACGCGAGACCACAGTCCTGTGCGATATCTGAACAATAATCTAAGTAGTGGAGATTTGCTCAAACGGCAGAAGAAAGAACGAACACCGGCTTTACAGAAAGCATACTTAACATACGCATACAAACGTATTGCTTTAAGTAAAGCAAAACCATAAGTCATAACCAAATTTATAGAATTTAATTTTGACGATTGGACAGAAACAATTGGAATAGTAATAATGATTTTTGGTAATAACATAACCTACAATTGTTATCTTAAATTTACTTTTGAGGCAATTAACGTAAAGGGATGGATTTGCATTCACTATCTAATTCCAGGATAGCAGACTTACCGAGGAGGTAGCTTTAGTAGTGTTTTAATCAACAAAAATATAAGAATACATCAACTTTACTCCTCACTGTTTCTTCCCAGAAAATTAATGGCCAGAACAAGCAAATCAATTCGAAAAACTCTCAAAATATTCTACGGGCTATTTCTACGTTATTTAGAGATTGAAAGCTATATTCAGTACATTTCCATTATTTGAAATCCGCGTCTGAGTGAGTGAGTGATAGCCGAAGATGTAACCAACATCGTTTAAAATTAAACATCTTTCAGCATTGTACTTGGATTTATTTCACCTATTTTGATTTGCTGTTGCACTAAACGATTGTTTCTTCCAACAGAGCCATCTGGAGAGAATCCTGGAGCGGCCAGGAAATCCCGTCCAGGAGCGAAAGCCCCTTTGCAGGAGGGAGGTGAGTGAAGACACGGAGGACATATGAACTGATTGAAACGATGTGAGGAAATGTACACGTGAATTGATATTTTTATTCTTCATATCTCAAATCAACTTTATTTCGTATATTTCCGAGGTATTTTAATAAAATGGAATTTTCATGACAAATCGAAAATGAATTCGAGATCCGGGAACACTATATTTGTGTTTGGAGAGGAAGTGAAACTAATCTTGGAGTGAATTGGTTTCAAATCAGACTCGTGGATTCAGCACGGTCCTGAAAGTGTGTTAATGACTCACTCATCACCCTGAATTAATTGGGAATGCTGATAAAAACTCAACTTGCAAGATAAGCAAGCAAAGTTTCATCTCACTAAAGTTTGAGTTAAGAAGGGACAAGCCGATTTCTTCTGCTGTCATCTTCCGCCACATTGAAAAGTTGTGGTTACTAAGATTGTATTTTTAAAATCTTTATCGAAATACGATAACAACGTGATTTCTCAGCGTCCATGTTGCTGTTTAAATGCGGAGGGAAATTTGCCAGATATTATATCATTACAGTCTAAACAAAGATATTTATAAATGGGTTTTTATGAGATCGAACGCTTAATTTTACATCCCTTGTCATATACGCAAAGGCGGGTTGTAGGGTATTTATGCAAATGTACATGTTTAGCCTCATGCACTGATTTGTTATTGAAATTCCCGACGCCTTCCTTAATTGCCCTTTTGGTACAATTGTAAAGCTCGTCGTATTCGATGTTATCTTTTGATGTGTCTTAATTCTTCAATTTCTTTCGGCGTTTCATCATTTGCCAAGTACTCTCACTGAACTTTCTAAGCTTCGCTTTTCTTGGTGCGCTTGCCACTCCTTCTGCTACTGCCTTCTCGACTTACATCACTTTGGTTTTCTAGTTCTTCTTCTGGAAGTGCTGAACATCTATTTCTCAGCTAAAACTGTAGTTCTTCCCGATTATCTTCTAATTTTCTAACTTGTTTTCTGAATAAGATCAACTTCTTGCGTTCCATTCGGAGGTTAAATCTACATTATTCATCTTTAGATTCTGTGGTCACTCGCGGTGCTGAAGTTTAATTTTCGTTTCTTTTGTGAAGGCGTTTCATTTATTCACAGTTGGTGACTGTGTAGAGTTTGTTTACCAATTTATTCCTATTAGGAAGTGGACGTGGACTTTCTTGAAGAATGTATTTGTAATGTACATATTGATGCACTCTGCAAACTCTTCCAGGCGGTTACCTCAGTTATTTACATGACCCAGTCCTTACTGTCCTGCGACAGTTCAATCTGTTTCCTGTTTACCTATACCTCCTTGTGGTGTTCAGTGCCAATACTGGTATCCATTTTCGAATTCCTCATCGCCACTTTCGATGGGTAAAATTGGATGATCTGAAAAGACAAACGCTCATTTATCTTGAGTGGCTCACACACTCTGTCAGATACGCTTTCTATTTTCAGCACATTAATTTCTCATTTTTTATTGATCAAGAAGCCAACTTCTCCAAGTCTTCCGTCCATTATAGTTCTATAATAAGTAAGTGCACTTCCTTGAGCGTGATGAGGTCTTCTGATTTTCTTCTGACTTTGCTGAGACTAATGACATCCCATTTTATTTTCTCTGATTCCTTTAGTATACTTTATTAAAATCCAATATCTCGCTCTGAGAGCCATGAAATATTTAGAACAAATTTCAGTACATGTACAGGGAAATCATTAGCCTACTTGACGGTAGAGTTCCAAAGGTATGTGTGTTGTTAAGATCATTGAGGTAAGAGAGATAAGTAGGGAAATGTTTGGCAAAAGTATTTTGTGAACAAAATTAAGTGTATGAAGCTTTTCCCTGGAGTCGAGTCTTAGCCAATTCAGTTCTTTTAGAAGTAGGATAATGTGGTCGAATTTCTTGACATTGAAGATAAATTTAATTGAATGATTGAAGGCCTTACTAAGACCTTTAAGTACAGTGATTTTCCAGTTTCCATTGCAATCTTGAATATGGTAATGCCTTAAGCAAAATACATGATGACCGAAATGGCGGTTTATTGTTAGGAATTTCGTCAATTGCTTGTGGGGAAAAAGTACCTTTGCATAGAGAAGGTAGGATCGTAATGTGGTAACGTAAATCGTTGGCGGACGAAGAGGCGACCACTTTGGGGATGGGATGAATTACAGATGTTTTCCACTGGTTTGGAGAGGACCCATGGGTAAGTAAGAAATGGATGGCATAAGTAATGATATGAGTATTGTAAAGAAAAAAATGATAATCATTTTATGGATAACATTGATAGAAATATCGTCTATACCCGAAGAATATTTGCTAACGCGGATTTTCTCACGTCATTATTAAAAAGAAGGCTGAATTGGAATTCAGGGATGGTTTGGGACATTTAATTACTAATTATAAATAATGCGTCATCTTTATCTTGGTAGAAACTTGCGTGTAATTATTAATGGAGAATGTAATCATATCATCCTATGCTATTTTGAAAGGAAACAGTTTGTTTTTAGCTGATTCTATGCCTAGTTTCGACAGACCATTCCATGGAGTCTTACCTGTAGGGTTCTTGGACCATTCACGAATTTGGCCTTATTAAAAATTAAATTTTTGACTTTGTTGTTAAGTGCTTTGAATCTGTCGAAATCACTTAGGAATTTCGTTTTCTTGTATAGCCTCAGGGAAATGTTTATTTCTCGCATAAAATTTAGAATGGAGTCGTTATCCAAGGTGTTTTTACGGGTTTTGTTAAAAGAGGAGTAGGCAAATCGATTATTTTGGTTGCAAGATTATTCAGTAGTTTGACTTTACCATCAATGTCGCAATAGAATTGGGTTTACGTCGATGTTTATTAAGTCCTCGTAAGTTATAATTTTGGGGTTTAAGCTCTTCCTTTCCGATAGTTCAGGTAGATGATATAATGTGCTTAAATACTGTATAATTCATGCCATTATGGTAACTTATAAATGAATTATGACTTATTTCGCACTATTTTTGGATATTGAATTCCTTTTGTCCCAAATATCCAAATTGCAACAAAAACTAAAAGAGATTTTTCTTGTTTTATAGAGCAGCAACATTAATGTGGAGGATGTCTTTCAGAAGAGGGTATGTATATTTTAAGAGCAGTTACATACATTTGGAGGAAGGTTCGATGATTTCTTTGCTAAGAACGGATGAATCTTCATTAAACATCAAATGAGACAACGTTTTGCAATGCACAATAATATTTCCCTTCTTCGCTGCGAAATATTCCAAGCAGATATATATTTTCATGAAAATCGATTCTAAGAACTCTTTGAAATACGAGTTGCCTCATAAATGCATACATCAGAGACACCAAATTCGGTTCCGATTATCTCCAAGAGTGATTGATAATGAAATTCCGATTAATGCTTTGAAAAATTGCATAATTAAAATTGTCACCTCAAAAGTACCACATATTCTACTTTCATATTTCCAGATGAGATCTTAAAAGATAAACATAAGTTCAGCAGTCATCTCTCAACAACTGATTTAAACACTATAAACACCTTAATTATACCAAGGTTTTAGTTTAGATTACATTAACGTACTAACATTGGATTCACTTATTTTGCTTCGCAGGGAATAAACTTTCAAACAGTCTTTGAACTGAGGGTTCAGGACGTAGACGGGACGCTGCATCAGCCCAAACTAGAAATGGTGCGAAAATCTCGATTAGCACAAATTGCGGAATATGTTGCGGCCACCGGACAGGTAAATTGATTCATTGTGTCCTCATGCATGGCATGCAAGTAATGCGCACGCTATAATTCGTAATAAACAAATCAAAATGTAATCATACGAATAATAACGCAATTGATCAATTGCGTCTAATCCCTTTCCCTATGTAAACTTGAGCTCACGTTTTCTACGTATTTACTATAATTTCTTTCATTGCTTATCTTTGAACTAAGTACTTTTGCGTTATCGATCCATTTACTAAGAATAAGCTTTCTTGTCCATGATTGACTGGGAAAGCTCTTTTCCAAGATTTAAATTATTATGCTCGGGTATAATCTATCATACTATACGGGACTTCGTGGAACGACATTATAAAAGAATGAAGAAAATCTGTACTGTCCACTCTGTATTCTTATGCTATGTTAATGAAGTCTTGTGCTTGTGATGGTACGGTTCGGTAACTTCGTTTGTCAGTTTCCTCAATTACCTTCGCCCATGTCATAGAGAAAGACTGAATTTCTTACACCTGTCAATTTCCCTCCACAAGGCTTCATTCACAATCTTCAAGAAAACCAACACACATGATACAAACCACATGATTCCTCTTTCCACTCACACAAACATGCAGCCTTACACTCCTTAATCCATTGGCTCTTTAATACTCCCCTTTCCTGTACCAACCAAACGCTTTAATTAAAAACCATAGATATCAACAACTATTTCTCAAGTATTTTGTGGAGAAATTTGTTTGAAAGAAAATCAAGAAAATTGCTTCGTTTTTCCTTTCCTGATGGTTTCTATCCCAAATGGGCTAAAATACCTTTCTTGGGAACCATATCCTACAAATTGTCTAATCCCATTAATCCCAACATCCTTATTGTATGCCAAGGTCAAGAGGAACCCATCCTCACATAGTGAGGTCCCTCCATACATACATACACCTGGGATGTATGGATTCAGGTGTAGGGGTACCTACGTGGGCCAGACAGACCATTGTCTAAAGATAAGAACACCGGTGCTTCCGTCTAAAGAATGCTGGAAAGTGGCCATCACAGCCCGCGAACACTTCGGCGAAACCATTGGCAATCCAAGGGGAAGATGCTTTACAAATTATAGGAATAACCTGCGCGGAAAATCCCCGCAAGGAGGTTAACGACTTAACCCTCCCCTTAAAACTTGGTTAGTTAGTATATGACTGCATGCATTTCTTGTAATATCCATCAGATAATGGCGTTGTAGCCGAAACCGGTCATGAAAAATAGAAAATAGTGTGGAAATTACACATTTTCTCTTCATTCTTTTATTGGATTCGTGTTAAATTTTAACTGAAATAAAAAGGATCCTATAATTTTTGACTGAATATTTAACGCATCCATGCATTCGCTAAATTCTAGATATTAAACATCGGAGATGTTACGGCGTGGTTGGGACATGAACTTCGGGAAGTGAGTGGCGATGAAGAAGAGCCGGACTTCGTTGCGAGGAGCATTTTGTGCATGCCGATATCCAGTGGCCAAAGGGATCTCATTGGTGTTGCTCAATTGATAAATAAAGTAAGATCATAATTTTCAATCCTTGTCCAGTATTTAAATATTTTACGAATAACATAAGCTCTTTACTATGTAAAATGTCTGGAACATTAAGGCCTAAGTCTGAGGATATTATCAAAGTCATCACAATTCTTTCTCCGATACAGCCAATAGCCTTTAAAGATATAGCGCGATAAATCTTTCCCAAACTTGAAACTACATAAATATGAAATGCAGTAAAATCAATTACATAGATCTGTTAAATACAATTTGAAACTCTGTTAGACGTAAGCGTCATATTACAGTTAGAAACAGCAATTCAAATAAAGAGCTCTCTCATTATTTAATTTTTGTATTTAACAATTTGAATTTTATTTTTAATTTTAAAAATTGAAAACGCTTCACTGTCACCAATACCTCGTCTATATGTATTCTAATAGCACAAACAGGGATTGATAAAGTGAAAATTTACCCAGAACAGAAGGAAAATATATTGTAAAATGGATTACATAGAAGATTTATTGTTGAAAATTATCAAATAAATCAATAAGTTATGCACACAGATACCACATATATAAATCTTTTAACTGCCATTAAACTGAGATGATACTTAAAAGGTTACGAACTAGCCGCTCCATAATACTTTATTTTCTTAACAGCACACCCCAAGTAAATAGCGACGCCTTAAGAATTTACTACAGATTACTCGAAATTTTCAACCGAATTCCTCGGCCTACATCTCGAATTTTTTATTGGTAAAATCGCAAATGCAAGATGTTCGTACCTATTTTAATGAAATCTTTTTATTTTAATGAAATCTTTTTATTTTAATGAAATCTTTTTATTTTTACTTTAACTTCATTTTATTCTGACCTTATTGGTACAATACAATTATACTGAGCCAACTAAAGATATCTTTTCGCTTTGGTTCCCTATTTTCATTTCGAGACCCAGTCATGTCGCTATTTTTCACACTTGTTATCCCTTGGGTTTCAGGCGCACGGCTTTCCCGTGCTAGGTTATTCACATTTCCCTATTCATTGTGATTTCTTTTGGGGGGTTTTCCTCAAAAGACCACTTTGTCAGTTGGCTGCCTCAGTGAGGACCTCTGGCAGCAGTTCGTGCCACTAAATGTGGAGGCTGTTCGCCTTGCACACAAACGGTAACAGTATGCGGCATGGAAGTTCAGTGGTTAAGTAGAACTCCTGCCCGGAAAGTTGGAGACCTGTTATTCCTTGGGTTTCGGCCGCACGGCTTCCCCGTGCTAAGTTATTAACTATTGTTCAAGAAGTGTTTCACATGATGCTAACCGCGTCGCTTCAAGGTGTAAAACCGACGTTTCGGTGGCTCTCTGACGCCATCCTCAGGGTGAGTGCCGATGTCAATTCCAGTCCGGTATGTATAGGACGGGAAGAGAACTTCATAGAAAAGTGGAAAGAGTCCCACTTCACCCCATTGCGAATGAAATGCACTCACCAACATTCCTGCTGGCAAAGTTCCTGAGCAAGTCGCTGGATCCACTAACGGGGAAAACCAACCTTTAAAGGGTTACGTGTGCTGGGAAATACTAAGCCGATAAAGAAAAATTCGTTCGTAGCGTTTTACTGAGACATTACCAACACACAGCATTATATTAACACTAAATTACACGTTTTTAAGTAAGAAGTATTACTAAGTATAACATTTACAGAAAATAATCATCGATGACAGACTGCTTAATTTTCTTTCTCCTCCGTGTTGTTTACGTTCATTTTCAAAAGAGTTCAGTATCAATTTTTATCAGGCAAAATTTTCCTTCAATACATTGAATAATCTCTTCATAGTTTATTCAGTTTTTTTTAGTTTAATGCATGACGGAAAAGCTGCTCTACTTTTCTTCAAAACTGACGATGAAGTGATTGATATTGGTCTTTCCAAAATCCAAAGGAAGTCCGTCATGCCAATCTATTTTATCTGTTTTCCCGTAAACGATACCCTTTTTTCGAGTGAAACTGAGATATAACCACGCATCCTCACACAATCTTCCCACAATCGGTGGAACAAAGGGGTTGTGAAATGATAACATGGGAAATCGCGCGTCTGGATTTTAAAACAAGGGAAACGTGACTCATAACTTCCTCTAGCCGGCTACTTTCTGAAAATAAAGCGCTGTATGAGTGCTGTGGAGCGACCATGTCCCGTATTCAAGTCGTTTCCTCTGCTCGGTTCACCATCATGAAGACACCATTTAAAATGCATGGGCGCGTGTCTTTTAAACGGGAGATATTCGGGCGCTGTTGCGACATTTGCGTAAAAATATAAAGTAAGTAAAAATTGTTTGAATTTTTTTCAGTATTGAATGGAATTGATGCCAGATTTTACTGTGTGTTTAAATTTTGGTTCTTTACTACCATAACTGCATAAAAAAACGAAAATGTTACATTTCAAAGAAATTCTGGATTTTTTCCTGTTCTGTTTGAAAGCGTGCCTTTAGTTCTCTAATTTAAGGAATACAAAATTTTTAACATCCAATTATGCCTCAAATAATTCTCTTTCCGATAGTATTATTTATTTTGCAGACAAACGTTTCTGATGTAAGTATTTAATAGAAATCACAGGGGAAAACGAGAATTTTTGGTAAAATGCATTGAAGAAAGGTCACGCTGGCTATCTTCCGTCTTATTTGCTTTGGAAAAAACTTCCAGCGGGAAAATTTCTGAGAGAATAGTGAAATTATTTTATTTGAAGTTTCAACGTCATNTGGAAAAAACTTCCAGCGGGAAAATTTTTGAGAGAATAGTGAAATTATTTTATTTCCAAATTGCAATGTCGTAAGTTTATAAATAACTTCAGAAAAACAATTTTCCTTTCGGGGGTAACGCCGTTCACGGCGCGAGCCGCGATCGTTCGAGCGGCTATCTCTACGATGTGAAGAATCTTCCTGCTGTTTCAATTGTTTGTCAAGATACAGTTAATTAAACGATCAATTAGCATTTAAATAACAACATATCATTGATTTATTCAAATATGGTAAAGTTTCCCATCTTCCAACCTTTTCTAAACGACTCTACTTCGCTACACTCTTGCCAACTTCCTTTTCGCAGTTAGTTGATGAGGATATCTTTGTTAACATTAATGTGCACAGCCACTGCATTTAACATAATGTTTTAATTCCCTTAACTGAGAATTACTGTTAGTTTCCTCAGTATTCAGTTGTAGTACTAATATGTCCGCACAGAACTTGTCTGCGCGGAACAAAACGTTGTCCGTTTAAAATTGGGAAGTGATTCATCATCATTTACAACTTCTAAGACTGACTAAGACAACGGGATGAGAGTAGATGAGAAGGTGGTATCACGGAATGTTCGTCATTTATCGTTTTAATTTTAGTGAATTATTGCAGTAAGTCAGCCAAAAAAAATTTTACCTGCAAAAAAGGAAATTGTGGTTTTGCTGTTTAATATGGAATATGGTTTTGCTATTTAATTTTAGGGGCGAGATATTCTGTTTGCACCCGGATGGCCGGACGCGGCTCTGCCTAGATCCCTTCCGAGTTTGTCTGGATTTATCTCACAAAATTAACTATCGCAGTAAAGATCAGTCTGTCGCATAACCCATGCAGGATAGAAAATAATATATTATGGGAAGATCTTAGCCGACGTACTGAATTCTACACAACATTGTTTCTGCTTCGATAGCGGTGTAAATATCCCCTTCGGTTTCAATGGGAATGCGAAATACACAAATGATTTGTTTTGCAGCCACGCGCACGGGTGCAATGATATATATTACAGGGATGTAAAACCCCTACTCAAATTATCTTTGATCTAAAATGGGTTGGTGGCGTTACTGGCTAACTCATTAGAAAGACTTGTGTCAAAGTCAAATGATTTTTTTTATGTTGAATTTCATCCCACTCGTGAATATATATATTTATATATAAAGAGAGCAGCGAAGTTTCGGCTACTAATTGTTATACAGCCAAAACGTCACTAAAATACGTATCCTTAATGCCTAATTGGAAATGTTTTTTCGCAAACTCAACATGTTTTAAAAGACACAATGACCACCCGGTCACCGAGCTCCCTGTTACAAGATGTAAGACAAGTAGGAAAAATGTGCCAAAATTATTAGCTTTGATGAAGGCGTATTTGTTTTAATTTCGGAAATGGTATTTTCAACTATGTTTTGATCCTCATGCCTGACAGACAAAGAACTCTTATATCCGAGGCCCCAAGCGTTGTAAATACATAATCCGACTAATATAGAATTTCCTTCACTTGCAGGATTCAAATGGGGAAAATTATTTTCCGTACGCAAAATACAGATTTTAACTTGTGCCTTTTTTAGTATTGTTCTGACGGAAGCTTGTTTAAATTCACCGGGTGAAAAGGGCAGTGGACGTAATATGAAGTGGTTCTCGGAAAATCGACCTCAGTAAATTAATATCTTTTTTTTTGAACTTTTTATTTTGAATTTCAGCGTATATCAGAATTAGATAGCAATAAAATATATTTCACCATGCGTTCTATATTTATAACTATCTTTGAAGAAGAAAGGCTTAAATAGATAAGATGAACACCGTGAACAATCGCGCGAAGGATAAAGTAAGTTCCAATGAGGGGAGTTTTTCAGTGTTGCCGGTCAGTCATAGAAAGTGCTGTTCCAAGTAGTTCCTGCAAATGCCACTTCTGGCGCTCGTAAAACTGTGCGTTAATTTATTCCGCCACTGTACGTCGTTGACACATTAGTAATCTGGCAACATGGGAAGGACGCCCTCGAAGACTTCCTGAACCACCTAAACAACAGGCATCCTAACATTAAATTCACGATGGAAACCAAAAGAGATGGCTGTCTTCCCTTTCTGGATATCCTTATCAGATGCAGACCCGACGGAACATTGGGCCACAGCGTATACCGCAAACCCACCCACACGGACCTATACCTAAATGGGAACAGCCACCACCACTCAGCCCAACTAAGGTCCGTCCTCTCAACTTTAGCTCACCGGGTGTACGCAATCTCGGACAAGGAAAGTATAAACAATGAAATTAAACACCTCAGAATTTTCCTTCCTGCAAAACGGACCCAACAAGAAGAAAGTCGACAGGTCCCTTTAAAAGGGACGCCACTGGAAATGAAAGGAAACCCAAGGACAAGGAAGAACTCACAGCGACGGCGTGCCTTTCCTACATCGCCCCAACGTCAAGAAGAATTGCCAGAATACTGTGAAAACATAACATCCGTGCAGTGCATAAACATCCCAGGAAACTCAGCAGCCTACTAACCAAGAGAAAAAACAAGCTTGGATTAAAAACTGCTGGGGTGTACCAGGTCCCATGCGAGTGTGGTGCTGTATACATCAGTGACAATACCAACGGTGGCAGGTAGAACAGTTGCAACGCACCTAAAAGAACACCAACACTATGTCCGCTTGATTCAGCCCGAGAAGTCGGCATTAGTGGAACACTGCATTGAAAAAGGACACCAGGCCGATTTTCAGGATGCCAAGGTGCTCTGCCAAGCAGATAAGGATTGGGACCGCATAATAAAGGAGTCAATTGAAATTAAACTATCAAAAAACAATATGAACCTTGATGATGGTTTCCAGCTTCTTTCAACTTGGAAACCAATCACACAAAAAATCAGAGAAGAATGCTCTTAGTGGCCAACTCATCATCAGCCAATCAGATGATAGGGGAACCCCCCCTCCCTTCCTATATATACCAGACTGGAATTGACATCGGCACTCATCCTGAGGATGGCGGCAGAGATAACCAACAAAACATCAGTTTTACACTGTGATGCGACCAGGTTAGCATCCCGTGAAACACTTCTTGAACAATCTATCCACTGGGTAACTCTGAAGTCTTATCTTATTCACTTTTCACCACAGAATAACAGATGTGAAAAATACAGACATGACTGGGACTTGAACCCAGGTCTCCCACTTTCCTTTCACACCTTTTCCTTGTGAAAGAAGTTGGATGCCAGCATGGCATAGAACCCAGGACCATCCAACCAACACCCTTTCATATCTAGTTACAGAAGTACCCCATTTAGCTATATCTAGAGTTTCAAATGGAAATCATGTTGAGAAGAGCCTCAAGAAACTCCCGATATTTCCTATGGAAAAGTATTTAAGTCGCTATTGCATTGAGCTCAGGATCAACTTGGAAGCATTTAACTTCGTAAAATTTAATCACAAATATTACTAACATGCTCGGTTATATTATAATTCAATTCCATACGTCAATGTCTACAAGTTGTATGGAACAATTTCTCATTTCAAAACATTAATACCTTTAAATGTTGTAAATGTGACATCTATAAGGTAATAAAGGGTAATTTCCTCAGCAATGACTTAGTGTGCAACAAATTATATATAATCCAATGCCTAAATGGTATCTTTATTGCAGGCTAATGGACATCCCTTCTCTGATAGTGATGTTTCCATTTTTGAAGCATTTGCTATATTCTGCGGTTTAGGGATCCATAACACCCAAATGTATGAAAATGCATGTATGTAAATAGGTTTTCTAAGATTTCTTAAAATATTTATGCATATATTGACTTTTAAACTATTAATTCAATGATTATAATTATATATACACACTATACTTATAACCACTCATTTCTCAGGTAAATTGATGGCCAAGCAGAAAGTAGCTTTAGAATGTCTTTCTTATCATGCAACAGCATCAGTAGAAGACACAGACAAACTCAATCAAGAATTAATTCCTACTGCACAGCATTACAACCTATACAGGTAACTGACTCTCCAAGTCACAAAGAATAAATAATTTCCTCGAAGGATTAAAAATAAGTTTAAAATTGTTCTTTTTCCTATTCAGTTTCATGTTTAGCGACTTCGACTTAGCAGATGAAGATACGTGTAGAGCCACAATAAGAATGTTCATGGACTGTAATCTTATTAGCCAGTTCCACATTCCGTATTCGGTAAGGTGATTTATTCATAAATATGTGATTGATAATCATTTTGCCCACCCAAAAGATATTTTTACAGCACATTCCAGGTTTTTGGAAGCAAAATCTTAGCTGCAAAGTTTTGTGCAAGAAAATGTTGAAATATTCAAACTTTATATAAATTCTATCTTTATTTTTTAACAAAGGTCCTTTGCCGTTGGGTATTGAGCGTGAGGAAGAATTACAGACCGGTGAAATATCACAACTGGCGTCATGCTCTCAATGTTGCACAAACCATGTTTGCTATGCTTAAAACTGGCAAGATGGAGAGATTCATGAATGACCTGGATGTAAGGAAAAATCCATGTAGAGCAATCAATGGGATACTTTGAAAAGCATACTTTTTAAGGAAAAGGTAATGATATTCATCTCACAGAGATCCTCAATTTGTCTTCTTAGATCCTTGGATTGTTAGTAGCCTGCCTCTGCCATGATCTAGACCATCGGGGGACTAACAATGCATTCCAAACTAAGACTGAATCCCCACTAGCAATACTATATACCACTAGTACCATGGAGCATCATCATTTTGATCAGTGTGTTATGATATTAAATAGCGAAGGAAATAACATCTTCCAGGTATCTGATGTTTTATTAGGCATAAAATTATATATCTTTTTAAGCTAAGAAATCTAATATGGAGGAGTTTGCAGGCCCTTTCACCAGAGGATTATCGTCGTGTAATGACTATAGTGGAAATGGCAATCCTTTCAACAGATTTGGCCATGTACTTCAAAAAGAAAGATAAATTCAGGGAAATGGTAGACAATGGTGAATTTGATTGGCAAAGTGAAGAGAAGAAAGAATGTAAGTCATGAAAAATATCTTTCACAGACAATCAAAATGTGGTAAATCGAATAGAATTAGATCTATCATACACTGAAGTAAGTATGCCCTTCTAATATTTGTATTCCCTCGAAAAATATGTTTCAGTGCTTTGTGGAATGATGATGACAGGATGTGATGTAAGTGCAATTGCAAAACCATGGGAAGTGCAGCATAAAGTTGCAAAGCTGGTGGCCGATGAGTTCTTTGACCAAGGAGATTTGGAAAAACTGCAGCTTAACCAGCAACCAGTTGTAAGCAACTCACAATTCCTAACTTAGCATATTTAAGACTGAAATCAATAATCCATTAGAGCTTTAGAAAGCCATAACCCTTTCTTCTATAGATAAATAACATCTAACATTCACATAAAAAATTCTTTAATTCCAGCTTTTCTTTTGGATATTATATTGCAAGCCATTAATTTTTCTAGAACGCTACAGGACAATAGGAGATAATGAAAAGAAAACCATTATATAAAACTGTTACCTTTCCTGTAATGTCCTTCTTGTCACAGTGTAGAATTATGTCAAATATTAATCAAGAGTATCATTCAAATATAACTAACATTTGCTTCATTGGCAGGCCATGATGGACAGAGAGAGGAAAGACGAACTTCCTCAAATGCAAGTTGGATTCATTGATGTGATATGCCTTCCCTTGTACAAGGTATGAAAGATTTTTAAAGAAATTGAAAAATATTTTTTTAATGAGTAAGGAATTGGTGAGAAATGATCATAGATACAAATAACTATAACTGTGCAGTATAAAAGACATTCATGACTGAAGCTAATTCATGCATGTGTGAGTGCAATTCAGCTTCTGCTGGAGTATTAAAACAGCATTCTTTTAAGGAAAGAATTCCATAGAATTATAACAAATTATATAGGCTATAAAAGCATATGCAGTGACGTATTAATGATCAGAGGAGAAAGTACCATCATAGAGTAATCTTATAGAGCGCTCGCGTGAGCCATGCATCCAAGTGATATGCCTTTTTCTCGTACTTAGGGATGCACCGACTAGTTGGCGCTGTGCGTCGTCACATCTGCCTTCGTGTAATCATAGCAGGCCCGGCAACCGCGCAGATTTTTTAAAACTTCTTGGGAACAGGAACTGCTCATCACTCAATTGTATGAATATAGGAGTTCTCTTATCGCGTTCAGCACGAGTTAAAAGGAACGGCAGATGCACTTTATTGGCAGAGATGTCAATTAATTGTTGTTTATATTATTCCATTGGCCCCTAAGAGGTTGCTACAAAGTCACTTAAAAGCAGAAACACATGAAGACGTTGTTGTGGCGTACTTGTAGAGGAATGAAATTACAAGGAGGAACCCGGTTTTACAATTCTATATATTCACTTGACTGGTATTGCTGTCGCATATTGCATGGAAAGTTTTAATTCATACTACTTTCATGCATACATTTCAGCACTAAGATACTGAGAAAATCTTGAAAAAAGTAGCTAATGAGTTTGAAGTCATTAATGAAGGGTAAAATTCTCTGGATATATATTGCCGTTATTAAACACACAAAACATACTCTCTCGCCACACTCAAGGAAAAGTGGACATAATTCCAATTGTTATTGATTCTTTGTAATTCACGAACAGTCCTATATGGTAATTCTCCAACAACTGACAGATTTTTGGGTAAATCTGCCGTACGGCATACCCTAGACCAGCTTAGTTCACAGAGGCTCCCTTTGTCATAAAGAAAAAAATATATAAGACAATAAAATTGCATACTTCGTATCCCATAGTTTAAAGTTGGTATAGGGTCATTCCATCTCAAGTGGGCCAATGGTCCATGCTTGACCATCACAGATATCTGTGAAATTTATGATGTATTCGATGAAATTATCAATGAAATAAGCAAACTTGCATGAGCGAATTCCATGCAGAAAATCTGAAGAAAATGATACAATCTTGATGACATTAGGTTCAAAGTTATTCAAGCAAAAATGAAAATTAAACGACACAATGTAAAATCAGCAAAATATGCTAACGTAAAAGATGTTGCCATAGCAACATCACATTCATTCCTATTTTTAGTGATTATATGCCTGCGATGAAAACTCAATTATACATTTTTAGAAGACATAAAACATGTTCTTTCTTATTAAGAGAATTAAAAAGAGTTACAGAGGGTCTTTTTTTAGTGAATGTGAACTTAAAATACCCTTTCTGGCATCGTAATGAAATTCGTAAAATTTACACTCACTTTTTAAACTAATGAAAAGCATTAGGAGAATGAAACTTTTTATTAAAATACCTTATATTACATAGTTACGAGGCACAAAGTTTCGTTATGTTATGTTTATTTCCAAAGATATAAAATGGCAAAGTTTAATTTTTTTCGAGTTATAATTCTTTGTGCCAATTTTGCTTGAGATTTTCTGTTGCGTGAAATTCGCTCATGAAAGTTTGCTTATTATTTTGTGTAATAGAGCAACAAAAGTTGTCTAAGAATACCAAGTTTTGTTTTCCTCAACAGAATACTGCCTGAGATAGTCTCAAAGCTGATAAAAACTCAATGTCGTACTGTAGAAGGCTGTGGTAGGGTGTCATACCAATGACTGATTTATCCAACACAAATATTACAAAAAATAGCTGTCTACCTTTCGCAACACATTTTCCCAAAAACTCTCCGCACTTTCATTAATTTATGTCATTTGTCTCCAAAAGTTTTTACAGGAAAATTAGTAATACTGTTTGAAAGTTGATATAAAGAAGCAGATTTTGATACCACGAAACGCAGTGTCTCTTGAGAGATAGACTCAAATACATCGATTCAAAAAAAAAAACAGCTACTAATTCCAGATTTTCCCCTTTATATCTACTTATGTAGGTGTATATAAGATAAGATTAAAAAAGCGAGGCATCTGTCCGTACCGATTCACCACCGATGTCTCCCGTAACTGATGGCCTATGCCATCTATCGGAGATAAGATGTGAAAAAAAGTGATATCTTAACGTCCCATAAGGATATCCCTCTATAAGATTACTCTATGGTACCATCAATCTTTTAGACAGGTAAAATGAAACACAGGTATTCGAAGGCAGATATATCAAATAATGACAAGTGAAGACAACGGAAAAAATCATTAAATTAAAAGTAAAATTTCAACATTTCATATCTTGTGGAACTAAAGGCTGTAGAAGTATAATTTTCAATAATTTACACCTGGTTACATATAGTAACAACACTATGCGTTAACTGAGCGTAGAATGTACTTACAGATATCATTACAAAGTTTTAATTTTTTCAACTCTTATTTTAGAAAAGTTTTCAGTTTAAACTTATTGAGCCTCTTAAACCACAGTTATTGCAAAAATAAAGGAAGTTCATAATGTATGATAAATATAATGCAAGAATAAGAAATTATGCTTTGCTGGATCATGAAAATGCTATTTCCAGTGATCAAAACATTTATTTCACTTGTTGACTTCTTTAGGTACTCTCCGAGACATTTCCCTGGATACATCCATTACTAGATGGTTGCACTGAAAACCGACGCCATTGGCAGGATTTGGCAGAGAAAGTGGAAATGGGTCTTACATGGATTGACCACGACACTATTGATAAGCCTGTGGAAGAATTTTCTGGTATATTCATTCAATGATTAAAATGATAATTTTAAAATGCAGTTACTTTACAAATTTTCTACATAATTAGCATACCATCTTTTATTTAGTGATGAAATTTTACATTTGCAGTCAATTCTGAAGTCAAAGATATAGAGTTCACTGTCACAACTCTAAACTGCACCCATTCTGGGGACAAGAAAGTAAGTATCAATACTTAACATATAGAGAGAATGTGAACAATAGTAATAAATCATTAATTTTATTGTTTGCGAAATCACAATACAATTTATGCATATTAACAATATATATTTATATAAAAATAACACAAATGAAATAATAACAACAAAAAATAACAACAGTGGGGCACAGTTTACCCTTGAATCATTGCTTGTCACTTAGATATTATTGATACTATTAAAAGAATTGATATCTTATGGTCCACTATTCTGTTTGTTCTTTAATAGAAATAACATACAACAGAGTCAAGTTAATGCAGAATTAATAATCATTCCCGAATAATAATTGTCTAACTAATCTGAGTAACTTTGAGTGGTGGTACACATGTCATCTTAACTATTACGGCACACTACATGTTCACTAGCATGGATAATATGCACATACAAAAAGTGGTAATGCAAACTTAAGAGAGCCCTTCTATGCTTCTTTTACAATCTACCTGGCTTGCATGAAAAGATCTCCGACTCAGCATCTAAACCTCATAGGAGCTCAAAGAAGTCTAATGGAAGTGGACCAACTCATCCTTCTTCAGCTGTAGCCACTCTTGGTCGCTTGGGTAGCTTGCGGGCCCGAAGTTTTGGCAAGGCAGTTCGCATAGCCACTGGAAGTGGTATACAGACAGCAACAGCAGTTGCACATCCATCTGCAACGCTGACAAGATCTCTGGAGGGTGGCGACAGTGGAAAGGGAACGAAGAGTGAAGGAGAAACAGCAGAAAATAAGGAAGATGGAGAGATAGTTCAAACTCAATCACTTCATGTGCCATTGCGCCGGTGGCTCCCTCCATCAAAACAAGCCAAACAGAAAGGACATAAAACAAGAAGCAAATTGTGCAACCTCCTTTAGATCAAACTATGTGTAAATAGTTACAAACAAACTTTTCTATTTGATATATTTTGCAGCAGCTGCAATGACTGACCTCAAATAAAATTTAGCAATTGCAAGGCTGTGAGGATTGATAGAGAATGTACCTGTTAAGTTTTAGTGCAAGATGAGGGGTGATTGAAAAAGTGCCAAATCAGCATGTATCAATAATTTTGGGAGTCCTTTTTTTGAAAAACAAGATACTGGGATGTGCCCAAACAAGTACAATTTGCCAAGTGAAGGAATAAATTGTTTTTAATTATTTTGTCACCTGCAATAACATTTTGTCTAGTGAAAAATTAATACCAAAATCTTTTTTAGCCATTGTGACTCCTGTAAACAAATGCACAATGATTCTTACCAAATAAATCTCATTACAGAAGAGTTCATGTCTTGAGCAAATGATGATCTTACACAAAAAAACATACAATGAATGGGTAATGAAGATAGTTCACGAATGTTTTAAAAGGAAAAATTATTCTCTATAAGATTAAAAATGTCATCAAAGTTTGGCTTGGGCCTTTTCCGCTTGTTGTATTAAACCAAGGCGTTCCAGAAATGAATTCACTTCATCCAGATATTCCTTAGGGTACTTAACAAAATGGCAGACATGTGCTGAATCTTCCCAGCACTTGGTGGTGACCTAATAAAAAAAACAAAAGTAAATAGAATCAATGTGAAATATTACCATAGAATTATATTGAAGATATTATGAAATCTAGAAGCATAGGAACCACAACCAAAACACTTTATAACTTAAGACACAACCAGACTTTTTTAACATCAAATCTTCCTAAGGAATATTCCAAGTCACATGACTTCTTTTAACAACCTTATCCCATTCCTTGAGCAAAATTAAAGCGACACCCAGTAGTGCTGATAAGGGGCCACCATCTGTATTATCTGAAGGGGAGGGATATCCATAGGAAGGCAGGAGAAACACTGAGGAACGAATACAGTTAGTGATGGGGAAAGGTGTGAGCAAATATGAGCAAAAAACTAAATTTTTTTCTAGCAAATAAATCCTTCATTAGGGCCAATTAGCAATGCTACAGTTAGAATATAAAGGATTCTCATCACAAAATTGCTACAGGTAATAAACTCAAATGAAATATTGGAGTTGTGATAGATGTATGATAAATTTATATTTGAAGTTAATTTTTATTTCGACCCAAGTAAAGATGAACTTCAGACAGACACACCCAATTGAATAACATAGGTGTGAAAATGTACCATTCAGCCTTCATTAGAAGCAAATTTCCCTCTAATTTTTCCCAGTTTTAGGCAATTAAAGAACTACTGTCGATGCATAGTTGGCAGATTAGCACCACAAAGGTTTTAAAGTTGAAGTTTTCCTGATTTCCTTCCTTTAAATGACAAATGAAACAATATAATCCCACCATAAAATTTATAATATTGACAGTTATTACTGCATTTGTGAAAACTAAAGCTAATGCCAATCAAATTTTCAATAAATAGTGGGTGCTCAATACAATTGGTTACATTTAAAGTAAGTACTGCACAGCAGCCCAAGTTCCCAGCTTAGGGAAAAGAAGAAGAAAAGAACAGAAACAATCAGCACTTGCAAGTATTGGTGTAATTGGGCAGAGATTGAAGGTGGAGGAATCCAAAGCCCTTGGAGTAATCAAGGTGAGGGTGTAAGGAAAGGGGAGATGAACCCCGGGAAAATGATGCAGAGTATAAAATGGAAAAGGAATCAAATAAAGTAAAAGCACAGCGTAATCTTATAGAGGGTTCACGTCCATGCTTCCAAGTGATATGCCTTTTCGACATACTAAAGATGCAGCAACCCAGTTGATGCTGTGCGTCGTTGCATCTGCTTTTGTGCAACTGTAGCAGGCTCGATCCGGCAACTGCATGCAAACTATCTGAATCTCTTCAAACTGCTCTTCACTCAATTGTATGAGCAGAGGGGTTCTGTTCAGTGCGAGTCATAGGAACAGCTGATGCACCTTGTTTGCAGAGATTCCAATTAATTTTTGTTTATCATGCTGTATTTGCCCCAAAAAGGTTGCTACAAAGTTGCTTAACTCATGAAATATATTGCTTAAAAACAGAAAAAAATGGTTTACATGCGCTTTTACAAATATTACATCAGTTCAGATATTAAATGAATCAAACAGATAGTAAGTACAGTAAATTCTGCTTGATCGGGAGATCAGACCTGTTTTACAGAGGCAGCCGATTATTTGAGCAAAAGCTTAAGGAACAAAACTATTAAGATAATTTGGATTTGTAGCGTGCACGTCCCCAGTGGCGTATGGCAGGGGGTGTGTTAACACTTTACCTAACCTACTCTGTTAGCTTCTCTGATACAATGAGGAAAGAATGATCAAAAGTACCTATCTGTTTTAGCAATTGATGTAATAGTTTGTTGATCCCTGTTGGAGATCGTGCTCTGAGAATTACGTCTTCTACCTTGCCATTAAAATTTGAACTGATGAATTTTTTAAAAGCTTCCATTAGTAATCTAATCTTCTCGCCTGGAGTG
This sequence comes from Ladona fulva, assembly GCA_000376725.2. NCBI lineage: Eukaryota > Metazoa > Arthropoda > Insecta > Odonata > Libellulidae > Ladona > Ladona fulva. Next base: position 1,105,330 of record KZ309230.1, on the reverse strand, counting down.
ATTTCCACCCGAGTGATTCTATCATAGCTTTAAAACTACTGTCGAACCTGGAATCTACACTGACAAAACAGGCTGCCATACATACATTGGGCCATCTCTAAATCTGAAACTAATGTTACATCATGCGGATCGGTCAAATGAAGAAAGAGTAAGCAATTTCTTTGACTCTTAGATGGGGATTCCCTCAGAGTACTACTTGTTAATGTCTGTATTCTATTTGCCTTTCCTATAGCATCTCGAATATGTTCTGGTAACAACAAGCTACTGCTGAGTGTAACTCATAGATATAAATTTTGGGGTGCAAATTCTAAGGGATATCCAGAAATGTGGTATTGTACACTAATAATATTAGTGGAACACATGAAAGACACAGCAGTGCCCTCATTTATATTCAAATCAAGCAGCACCAGCGCTGGACTATGGGAAAATACAGAATTTCCAACATTTTTTATAGAATGTCAGGTTGGTTGGCGTTTACGACATTACTCCCGTTGGTACCTAGTGTTATAAGCACATTGCATTGTCTAAGTATAAAAGGGCAATGGACTGCATAACTGCATAATGCTATAAAATATTGTAGATTCTGACAATCTACAACTACCAATCGCAGGGAAAAAGTGCTATCAATAATATTCGACGCTTTAAAGGGTTACTAGTGGGGGGTTATTAATTTATTGATTTTTTATATTATTATTATCATTTATATTTATTATTGTATTTTAAAATTTGTAATTAAATTTTCTTTTCATTGCACATACATTTATGTAACTCAGATTTCTATTCAAAGATTTATTAAAGTGTCAAAAGAACATTACTTTAAAATATTAATTGTTTTAATAGGAATTCCCTTTATTGTAACAATCGCTTAACTGGGCCTAAATGTCCTAGTCCCAATCAGGGTCACAACGAGTTTTTGCTTGGGAGGAGAGAGGGGAACTGAACTTTAGAATTGTATCAATCTATTAAACTTCCAATTTGCGATGCAATGTGAAATAATTGAATCTTATCGTAAGGAAGTATTGCTAATAAAGGTATGTTTTAAGCGTACAAATATTTGTTAATGATACCCTTGAGAATTTGGTTCCAAATGAAGTATTTGTAGAAATTTGGGGAGGGCTTAAGCCTGCCAGCCAGCCCCCTGGGTCTGGTCACAATGTGTCTCACTTAAGAGGAATTGACATGACTATAATACTTTTATCAAGTACACCTTATGCTGTTTTGATTTATATGCAAGTAAAATGTGTTTTACTAGAGGAATGAGGAGTAAAATTCTTTGGATATGTATTGCCATTATTAAACACATGGAGCATACTCTCTTGTTACACTCAACGAAAAGTCAAGATAACTCTAATTGTTACCAATCCCAAATAACTACCAAACAGTCCTATATGGTTATTCTCAGACAGCTGACAGTGAGATTTTTGGTTAAGTCTGCCGTACGGCATATCTTAGACCAGCTTAGTTCGAAGATCTTAGTTCACAGAGGCTCCCTTTATCATACAGAAAAAATTATACATGAGAATAAAGATGCATACTTCATATCCCATAAATAAATATTTTAGTGAGCCACTTTCAAAAAGGACAAACTCCTTGGTACAATCGCTTTTGTAACCTAAACTGATGAAAGAAAACATTCTATGATTAAGCACTGGCCCAACAGCCACATATGTTATTCCATTTTCCAAATGTATTTTATTTGGACTGTGTACTCGCTCTTGCAGGAAAAACAGGTTTTTTCGGTGATCTAACGCGAGTTTCAAAACTAATTAAATTATGATTATTTAAAAATGGCCATACTACTAAATGATAAGTTTGCTATATTTTTACGAAAAATTTACTGACATAGAATCATGAAAATTCTTATTAATGATTAAATCAATGAGAAATCAAAAAAATGTACGACTCTCTTCATAACAGATTTAGCCAGACGAGTCATTGGCCCTGCGCACTGAGGTCTGTGTTACCTCTATACGTTAATTAATTTTTTGACATTATCAGTAAACTTAGATGATTTTGATTATTACAGAAAATAAGTTTAATATTTTCTCAGAAACTTTCTTTTGTGAGGATTTTTCTACGAAAATATTACAAAAAGTAGCTAGCAATTATCTTTTGTAATGCATTTTGCCACTTCCATAGATTTC
>KZ309230.1:1067836-1088828 GCA_000376725.2 Ladona fulva | reverse complement strand
ATTTAAGAACAGAACATTTAATTACAGATATTTACGATGCTATAAATAACGTTTCTTCCAATCATTCTTAGGTTCTTAATTTAAGCTTTCGGACAACAATATCAAAGGTCAGGAAAACCTTTTAATATTTTAATCAATATAAATTTACCTAAATTGCAATATCTTAAAGGGTTTTGATTTACTAAAAACATTTAAACATTTAGAAGTAGTTTTTATTTAAAGTAGCCAAATTTACTTACATTCATTTACATCGCGTTTCCAAAGCAACATTCCAAATATTTCCCAGAGTCAAAGCGACATTCCTGACTTACACAGTTCTTCTTTAGAGCACTGTAAATCATCATACCTACATTAAAAAAATGTAATTTCAATTTTAGAATGTTAATGTGCATAATTATTTGACTAACACTGTGAAGTAATTCTGATTTGAGAGCGTCACTTATTTACGATCGCTCGATACAGCTAATAATTCTTCAATTTTGAAGTATAGATTTGAATCATTTCGTATTATTTCACATACTTTTGAGAAATTTCGCTAAAATTAATTCGGAAGAATGTTTCAATTCAACGAGAATATCTGAATCTCATTTTTATCGACGTTTCGCATAAACATATTCCTTTTACATTCTCAACATTAAGTAATGGAAAATGTATTTGTAAATATTCAAAACGGATGGTTTCGGCCTTAACTTGGTGAAATTCCATAATAACAACAAAAGGTTACACAGAACTATTTTGTCGTACTTCTGATTCTGTTGCAGTACTCTGTTGTTCAATAACTTGTCCCCCATGTTACATAGGCCGTTCTGATACTGCGAGGAAAATCAGAGAAATAGATGCTAGAACAAGCCGTTTCATAAATAATTTTTTCCGCGAATGATGTGCAAAAGTAATTAATTAGTGAAGTAGAGTCATTGTGCTTGCACCCCCCACCACACACCGAAAGGCGGCTTGCAGGGTACTTATGTAGATGTAGATAACTCCATTATCACTTGTTCTAATTTCCTTACTGATATTTTTTGCTGTGTGCTCAGAAATACTGAAAAATATTCATATTATTCACCATCTGGCTAGGAATAATCTCAATTTCTTCCACTTTTAATTTTTCAAAGAAAGATTTAATGCTTGCAACCAATATTTTTACATGCGCTTTAACTTGGGCCTCTTCTAACCATGCCCTTTATACCATTGAAAATTGGTTATCGCCTTTGTATATGAATTTGAGACGATCCTTGCTGGACTTGAACCTTCACCACCATTCCCTGAGAATTTTCATTTGCTCTCTGAGAGTCCAGTTGGTTCTATTTTTATGGATAGAATATACAGTCAATAGCATTTAACTCCAAACCTGGAAATGTTCCAGAATGGTACCAAATAATAACACTTAGGAATTTGCAATATTTTCTCTTTGAATCATAGTTGGGAGTTTGTTTTTTTCTTTTCATTGAGTTCTTTCAGAAACTGGGTTGATTATTAATAAGAATACCTTTAATATTTATCCACAGCATTATAATAATAATTTTTAAGGAAAGCAAGAGTGACATAACTGACAAAAATACATCATGTAGCGATGAAAAGCAGACAGAATTGCACATGCACCTCAGAGAAAGCTCATCAAGATGATCAACCAGAGAATAGAGTCAGCCACTGCATGGAGTTTTAGATCAACTTGGACTGGAAATTTCCAATACCAGGTGAACCCTAATGAATGCATAGTATTTCAAACTATTTTCTCCAATGAATTATTTCTGTGACTGCTCTAGTATCTGATAGATATACGGAACAGAAAAAAAAGTCTAGGAATCTCTCCTATTGCTCACTCACTGGACTGAAAACTGGTAAACAGCAGTGAAATACAGGATTTCTTCTAATTGATTCTGCTGTAGAGAGTTATTGGCAAGCAAACGAGCAATGTGCATAAGTCAATAGACCGACTCCTGGAGACAAAGACTTTTCCCAACACTGTTCAAGGATTTGAATTAATACTTTTAAAAGTTCATTTTGTCGATAACACAAACCTCCTTTGGAAATTAAGACCAACATTGGATTTTACAGAAGAAGTCCGACTACAGCACAGTTAAATTAAAGACTGAGCCACTGGATTTCAGAATTGAAATTGTGATGGAACAATTGCCTGATAATGGGTCTAAGAGGAGAGAGATGCTGTCTAAGTGTGATATACTCAGTAGACAATCAGAAAAGCTCTTCTCTATGCTCAATTCCTCCATCCTCAAAGAAGAAATATCCATCGAGAGTAGGATGAGTTTGTGTGGTTTGAGTTTGAGTGGTTGTGCATGTTGTGTGGAAATGTTTTGCTGCACAGTCTAAACTTCAAGTAGAAATATCACACAAAAATTACACTATAATTGTTGATTGCAAAAAATATTATAAATAGATATTCATAATTTATATACTTTTATAGCATTGAACTGTCCAACATTTTGATAAATTTGTTAGTATGACAAAGTAGTTTTTATGACAAATAAAATGTTTATAAATTATTTTAAAAGAATACCGTCATATCGTAGTATGCAAAGAAGCATTTAATAGCAAAAACATGGTAATAATTTGGTTAATGTTACTGCAGAACAAGAATTAAAAAGCGACAAAGCTGATTTTTCAGAAAACATCTTGAAAAATACAAGTTAGTTTTCCAATATTTTTCACAACAAATGAAGTTGGTCTACTAGATATTTTTACAACCAAAAATGTTGTCAGTTGGAGAGCGAATAAATCTCATATTTTGGCCTTTCCATAAAGTCATAAGATTCATCTTGAGTAAAATGATTTTCCAAAATTTTTATCACAAATGCATGGAATAGCACTTTCAATTCATAAAGTTTTAATTGAAGCTATTCCAAATCTTGGCAATGGAGAGATCTGGTAATTTCAAATAAATAAAAAATCTAAAAGTTGAAATGAGACTTTCTAACAAAGTCAAAACATTAAGCAGCAAATTTTTACTTTTAATCCAGAATAGATTTCCACTTGGTTGATATATAAGAGCAAAATGTGCTTTACCTTGACACCTAAAGCCTCCCAATCACATTTCACAGATAAATTACTTTCCACTGTGCCCACAGGATCTGCTTTGGAAAAGAACATAATGGCTGGAGATCTCACCAGGCCACTGTGAAACATTTGACTAGAACGGATGTAATGAGCCGTAGCTGCATCATGGAATGTCTTCAGGTGGTAGCTGAAAGTAAACAGAATAATCTTAATCATAGTCATCCATGGGGGCTCCCTTTATAGATTCCTTCAAAATGTTATTTTAAAAACTTGAAATCTTCTTGGGAAGGTCTTGATTCTACAGAAATAATAGGACATTCAGTCATATGTTCAAAAATAGGCAATTCAGTCTCATGTGCAAGGCTCCCATCTTTGTTGGAGGTGGGCTACCTGATGAAACACTGAATAGTAGAAATCACCATATTCATGCATTCAAATATCCATTTTGTTATTCTGCTATGTTAATGTCATCAAACAATGGATAGTATAAAATGATTGCAATAGTAATAGCACAAAATTCAAACGCTACAAGCATACTTGCATAGCAGACAACCTTCTCCATCTTCCTCTCTCTCTCACTTCTCAAGCTTCACTCACTTGAAACTCAGTGCTTGTCATGCGGACTGCGTCAGAGGTTTGTGTTTTTTACTACACTTTATTTAAGTGATTTAGAAAAAATAAGCAAGGGCAACATTTCCTAAATGCATTGGGAAGGGGATACAAAGTGGTCTATAATGATGACATTGCTCCGGCAAAACATCACAGCACACCAAGCATTTAAACCGAGCTGAGTTTATCTTGGTGAAAGAGAGACACCTATTGAAACACAAAAGATTATGATATTTTTACTTCTTCCTCTCCTAAGGAATTACCACAAGAAATGTTCATGTCTTATACATTTATATTTACTGTTACATCTTCTAAACTTAAATCACAATCCCCTCATTACAAAACACATTATGGATCAACCAAGCTATAGAAAGTTGTCTTATTTATCCTGCAATTCAGCTAATACAGTAGCAACAGTTGTTTAAATTTCTAACAGGTAAAAGTCATAAACCTTTTTCTAACAACAACTTGGAAAATTGATCCAATACAAGTCTTGTCGTCCAGGACACCCTTTCTGGGAATTTATAACAAGTCAGTGAGTGTTACGCAAATGCTTTCGTATGCAGGATGGGAATTTTTAGAAGATGGAAGGGTTAAACAAAGGAGAAATTTACTTAATAAATTTAAAGAAAGCACGATCTCAGATGATGTAGCTGACATAATGCGTCCCCCTAGTTACATAGACTGTTCTGATACTGCGAGGAAAATCAGAGAAATAGATGCTAGAACAAGCCGTTTCATAAATAATTTTTTCCGCGAATGATGTGCAAAAGTAATTAATTAGTGAAGTAGAGTCATTGTGCTTGCACCCCCCACCACACACCGAAAGGCGGCTTGCAGGGTACTTATGTAGATGTAGATAACTCCATTATCACTTGTTCTAATTTCCTTACTGATATTTTTTGCTGTGTGCTCAGAAATACTGAAAAATATTCATATTATTCACCATCTGGCTAGGAATAATCTCAATTTCTTCCACTTTTAATTTTTCAAAGAAAGATTTAATGCTTGCAACCAATATTTTTACATGCGCTTTAACTTGGGCCTCTTCTAACCATGCCCTTTATACCATTGAAAATTGGTTATCGCCTTTGTATATGAATTTGAGACGATCCTTGCTGGACTTGAACCTTCACCACCATTCCCTGAGAATTTTCATTTGCTCTCTGAGAGTCCAGTTGGTTCTATTTTTATGGATAGAATATACAGTCAATAGCATTTAACTCCAAACCTGGAAATGTTCCAGAATGGTACCAAATAATAACACTTAGGAATTTGCAATATTTTCTCTTTGAATCATAGTTGGGAGTTTGTTTTTTTCTTTTCATTGAGTTCTTTCAGAAACTGGGTTGATTATTAATAAGAATACCTTTAATATTTATCCACAGCATTATAATAATAATTTTTAAGGAAAGCAAGAGTGACATAACTGACAAAAATACATCATGTAGCGATGAAAAGCAGACAGAATTGCACATGCACCTCAGAGAAAGCTCATCAAGATGATCAACCAGAGAATAGAGTCAGCCACTGCATGGAGTTTTAGATCAACTTGGACTGGAAATTTCCAATACCAGGTGAACCCTAATGAATGCATAGTATTTCAAACTATTTTCTCCAATGAATTATTTCTGTGACTGCTCTAGTATCTGATAGATATACGGAACAGAAAAAAAAGTCTAGGAATCTCTCCTATTGCTCACTCACTGGACTGAAAACTGGTAAACAGCAGTGAAATACAGGATTTCTTCTAATTGATTCTGCTGTAGAGAGTTATTGGCAAGCAAACGAGCAATGTGCATAAGTCAATAGACCGACTCCTGGAGACAAAGACTTTTCCCAACACTGTTCAAGGATTTGAATTAATACTTTTAAAAGTTCATTTTGTCGATAACACAAACCTCCTTTGGAAATTAAGACCAACATTGGATTTTACAGAAGAAGTCCGACTACAGCACAGTTAAATTAAAGACTGAGCCACTGGATTTCAGAATTGAAATTGTGATGGAACAATTGCCTGATAATGGGTCTAAGAGGAGAGAGATGCTGTCTAAGTGTGATATACTCAGTAGACAATCAGAAAAGCTCTTCTCTATGCTCAATTCCTCCATCCTCAAAGAAGAAATATCCATCGAGAGTAGGATGAGTTTGTGTGGTTTGAGTTTGAGTGGTTGTGCATGTTGTGTGGAAATGTTTTGCTGCACAGTCTAAACTTCAAGTAGAAATATCACACAAAAATTACACTATAATTGTTGATTGCAAAAAATATTATAAATAGATATTCATAATTTATATACTTTTATAGCATTGAACTGTCCAACATTTTGATAAATTTGTTAGTATGACAAAGTAGTTTTTATGACAAATAAAATGTTTATAAATTATTTTAAAAGAATACCGTCATATCGTAGTATGCAAAGAAGCATTTAATAGCAAAAACATGGTAATAATTTGGTTAATGTTACTGCAGAACAAGAATTAAAAAGCGACAAAGCTGATTTTTCAGAAAACATCTTGAAAAATACAAGTTAGTTTTCCAATATTTTTCACAACAAATGAAGTTGGTCTACTAGATATTTTTACAACCAAAAATGTTGTCAGTTGGAGAGCGAATAAATCTCATATTTTGGCCTTTCCATAAAGTCATAAGATTCATCTTGAGTAAAATGATTTTCCAAAATTTTTATCACAAATGCATGGAATAGCACTTCAGAATGCACTTAAAAATTCTTGGAGATCAAAAATTTCAGTGGTTTGAAAGCATGTAAAATATTATATATTCACCTTTTCTTAGAAAAAACAGATAAATCTTGAAAAATACAATTGTGTATTCCTACATTTTTCATGACTATTGCCAAGAATTTAGCATTTTAGATTTTTCCAGTCAAAATTCTGGTGTATTGAAATAGAGTAAAATGTGTTATTTTAACCTTTCCTTGGAGAAATAAGATTCTTCCTAAGAATAAAAGTTAGTTTTCCAACACTTTTTAGGATATATGCATGGGATTTTGCATTGTAAATTTCTCAAAAATGAAACATTCAAGGCAATTGAAAGTAAGTAAGATGTTAATTTTTTGCCTTTTCTAAAAGAAATAGGATTTATCTTGCATAACATAAAAATGATTTCTCCAAAATTTTTCATGGCAAATGTAAGGGATTTGGCATTTTTGATTTTACCACAATTAAAAATTCCAGCAGTTAAAGAGTAAAATGTGATGCTTCTGCTTCTTTGAAGAGAAATGAGATTTATATTCAATAATATAAGTGAGTTTACCCAAATTTTTATTCCAAAACCATGATATATAGCACTTCATTTTTTCCTAAAAAATATGTCACAATGTTTGAGAGTGAGAAAGAAATGTTTTTTGCCTGTTCTAAGAGAAATATGATCCATTTTAAATAATGCAAGTGAGTTTTCCAAAACTGTTTTAGATGAATGCATGAGATTTAGCTCTTAAGATTTTTTTACAATCAAAAATTTTGGAGGTTAGAGAATAAGGAAGAGGCAATATTTTTGGGTTTGAGAGCAAGGAAGAAGCAATATTTTGAACTCTTTTATGGAAAATAACATTCAGGTTGAATAATACAATGGAGTTTTTACAATACTACAAACAAATGCCTGGGACTTAGCTCTTAGATTTTTTTGCAATTAAAAATTTGGAGGTTTGAAAACAAGAATAAAGTAATATTTTGGCCTGTTCTAAGAGAAATGAGATTCAGTTTGAATAATACAAGTGAGTTTTCAGACATTTATTAAGACAAACGCACTGGATTAGCAAAATTATATTTATAATGAAAATTTTGGAGCTTTGACAGCGAGGAAGAAACGATATTTTGTCCTTTTCTGTTTCTGCTTCAATAATACAAGTGAGTTTTCCAACATTTTTAAGACAAATATATGTGAATCAGCTCTTTAGACATTTTTGCAATCAAAAATTTTGTAGCTTTGAGAGAAAGGAAGAAGTGACATTTTGGACTGTTCTAAGAGAAATTAGTTTCATCTTGAATAATGCAAGAGAGTTTTCAAAGATTTTTAATGACAGATTTAGCATTTTAGTTTTTTGTATAGTAATTAATCAGCTGGTTCAGGGTTTAAGTAGCTATTTTATATAAAAGGAGAATTTTAAGGAACCTGAGAAACAGCAATGAAGTCTAAAGTATGTTGCAAATACTATGTTATGAATACTTAGGTAATGAATGGGAATCAATGAGAGAAGTTTCAGGAAATGTGGGCCTAATAAAACTTAATTGAATAAATGAGCTAATTGTTGTGTATGCAGACATAGAAATTAAAGAGGAAGATCCTGAGCTGTGTTCATGTGTTGTAAAAAAGGATTGCATAGAAGGGTTTAGCCAGCCACAGAAGCTAAAACATAGAAATGTGCCTTTGTATGTAATGTTCTGCATCTCTTAAATAAATATTAACGTGAAAGTTAAATTTGGACATGTTAGATTGTATACCGTCATTCTTTATTATAAAATGCAAATGCTCAGTGAATGGCAAGGATGTGAATTCAAATAATCTTGAGTATCACTTTGAAGTAAAAGTTTTTTGTTTAAACTTTTCAATTTTAAAAATATAGTTATTAGTTTCTCACTTATAATTTTTATTTAATATCAACTACTGTATGTTTTTAAAATATGGTAAAAATTTCAAGCTCTTTAGTGAAAAAGTGGATTAGGAAAATTTATTTTTAAATGTAAGAGATGAAATCTGTAAAAAATTTGGCCTCAGATTTGTGGGAGTAGTGAGTTTTTAAAACATAGTATTTGCACCAGTATTATTAATATTCAACTTTCATTTGTCAGATAAAACATTACTTTCTAAATGTATGTGCCAACTTGATTATCTCAGATAGTTCAGAATTCACACCTCTTTTACGGATGAGATTTTACAATCAATATATCACAAATTGTGGTTTCATAAAAAAATTTTTTTCATGCCATTATATTCAGAGATTATTGCAGTCCATTTTTAATGGAATTAAAGAAATGAGAAAACAGGAAACTATTACATAACTCATCCTTTCACTACTAGATATTATATTTATCACAAGTGAAAAAACTGTAATATTTAACACAGAAAAATATAGGTAAAGTTAAAGAATGGGTAATGCTGAAAGATCTATCAAGCAGGATTGATTCATTGGTCAACAAAGTTAAATGTGATAACAAAGCTCAAAGGTACTTTCAACTGCATGCCTTGTCTTAGAGATAAGTAATCTTATCTCTTGAAAAGATGACCTTCAATAAATACCAAAAACATCCATATCACAAATAAAATTAAATCAAAAGCAAGAGTTTTTATATAACTGACCTTTAAAGTTATCAGTTTCACGATTCAATCAAATTGGAACAGCATTAAAATGGGAAAAAGAAGATTTGAATGCTACTGGAATTAGAAAAAAATACTACTTGGAATTAGAAAAATCTCAATGTATTTAAGAAATAAAACAGGACATATAAGTGACATTTGTAAGAGTTCCATGGTAGCTGTGGTAACACCTGTATGATATGATGAATCACATGCAATTAAGCGCTTTAAGTAGAGAGCACATTGATGGAGTTGTTGATCAATTACAGTCAGTGTTGAACCATAGAGGCCTTGATATAGCTGTGTTTCTTTACAAAGATTAAACTTCTACAACATTTGCAGACATCTTAGGAGTCAACTCCTAATGTAATACTTCTCCTGATTGGTTTCCAAAACTATTAAAATGATCCTAACATCACAGAAACATTGCTCAAAAAAGAAAGTTTGATTCTAACAATATTTGCAAATCGACCTACTGTTTCCTTCAAATACTTCATCCTCTAACGCCTTTTGTGAGAAAAGGATAATGGAAAATAAATCAGCATGACAAGTTATTTTTACCATTAAATCGGTCAACATTTTAAATATTACAATTTGAAAGTCTTTGTTAAGATAAAATTTTAATACTCCATTAACCACAATAATTTTCATAAAATGATTATTTTAAATTCGTGCATTACTTCAAAAAGTAAAAATTCCACCTCTAGTAGTGTAAGGACATTTGTTCTTGTTCAAGTCTTTCAAAAGTACCAACTGAACAACAATTTATCAAATATATTATTATATCAAATAAATTTAAAGTAATATAACTTATAAGTAGAAACCACATTTGAACTATTCAGAAGAATTCTTCAGAATTCTACATTGTTGTTATGAGAACAATTTTTCTGGGTTCATGTTACCTTCTTCTTAAAATAAGGATTAAACCAGTTGACTGATAATCATTTCTCTACTGCAGAAAGGAAGCAATACAACTGAGAGTCAAATGGATCGAATGACAAATTTTTCCATGTCAACATATTGAAAGGTGTTTAGCAATGTATAACAAAGGCACACACATACTTTGCAAGAAATTCGGGAAATTCTAAAACTGGAGAATAACCTATACTATTTGGGGTACAACAGTGCTTAAACCATCTAAATATGAAAAAAGGAGATGGTTTAAACACATGAATTTGATTTGATTGAGATATATGAATGATGATTTGATCATATGAATGAGATTTATTCTTGTTAGATTCAAAGCCAATAGAAGAGAAAATATTTGTAAAAAGTACAAAAAGGAGAGGCCATGGCATCTCTGTATGGGATAGCCACTGTGGGTGATTCATGTAGTCTATGCAACAACTTTCACACCACCTTTCCAACTTTTCTAGGCCCTTTTGAACAACTATTTAACCAGGCAGTTTCCCTATTCTTTCACAATGCTTGGTCATGGCCTTGACTGGCAATCAAACCCATTTCACCAAACACAGCACTCACTTGGCTGTCAGAGGACTGATAAAAAGTTGCAGATTTAATAAATTGTTAAGCTCAGCTGTACATCATGACAAGCAGACTATTACCACAGCTATTATTTGAATTGCAAAAGTACCAAGAAGGAGTTAGAATTCAACCCTAAAATACAACTGACTAACAAAAAAAATGTTAATTTTTTAGAGAGTTTAGAGAGCTCAAATTTGCATTTATTAGAAAAATTATAGAAAAATACCCACTTACTAATTTTACACAATTTGGGCTCAAGTAACAGGAACAATTTCTGGAAACACTTAAATTTTAAGGCAAATGCCACCTCTATTAATAAACAATGAGAAAAAGTATGCAACACCACTGCAAATGATAAATGATTCCAATAATGAATTTAAGCATTTGGTCCAAATATCTGATTCATATTGTTTTGTTACGACAGGTGCAAAAAATATAGGTTACTCATCACATATGTGAGAAGCAAAATAGGTTGTAATAGCCCAAAAGGGAGTTAAAAAAAAGTTTACTGTTATAACAATGCTCTGTTCATACTGTGCGCCATACTTTAACATCGAAGGCAGTATATGTCTCAAGAACAGAATAGCATAAAGAGCAAGCACTGGAGGAAAAAGAACAAGAAAAGTGTTTTAAAAGTCTTGGGCCAAGGTAAGTTTCAATTTGAGGCCAGCAAACCTTCAAATTTAAAGGTCTGACGGCCTCAAATTTGACAATTTGGAAATTGGATGGCATAACTGCCATCCTAATGACAAAAAACAATGATAATGTTGTACTACAGAACTGGAATCAGGTAAGTATGAAATTAGGACATGATACCTGAAAGGAAGTCAAATGAAAATACTTGAGACAAAAAAGTAGAGCCCATGTTTGAAAATAGAAAGGAAACAAACTATACAGAAAATTAGGATGTATGTATTAATATCAAATAAATAATTAACAGATGGACAGATAAATACAGGGTTAACGAATTCAAAAGATATTGCATTTCGATAGCAAAGGCAAAAAAGTAGACTTAAGTTCTCAAGGAAGAGAAATTGTCTGAAAATCAAAAGGGAAAACAAAATGACAAGCATCAAACAAGAAACAATTGATGTTTATAATGAGCCAATAATAGGAGGATACATAGCAATGAATGTAAGATGAGATCGTTTATTACCCAATGAAGTTAAAAGGGGGTAATGGGAGGAATGCAAAGGTTAAAATATGATTGCCGATTCTAAATCGCTGAATTAATCATGCCCATAGACCTCTTATAACAATTTCAAATGAATAATTATATTTAAGACTTGTCAAGCAAGTACATTAATTCGAACTTCAAAATTATACCCTTGATTGATACTTTCGAACCGCTAAGTTAGCATATTCAAAACGAGATGCTAGGACTTGTTCGTTGATATTTACTTCTCATCAAGCAATGATATCTATGTAATATCCGATAATTAGCGAAACTATCAGGTAAATTAAAGAGATGTATATATATATATATATAAACTATTCTTACAGACCTCGTATATCTTTCCAACCCTTTGCGGAGCACAGCATTGGTGGGAAACATAGCTCGGGAAAATCCCACTGGAATATCTTGCAAATCTGCAGCACTATCCCATATATGGCCCACAATACGATCCAAAATGGCTTTGTAGCGACCCTCTTTATCATCTACAATTTGAGCGAGCGCTTCTCCCCATAAATATCCCCCAATCGAAAACCCGTGCATTAAAAGAGTGTTGTATCCTTGATTGTGATGTAAGAAGCTTATTAATTCTCCAGCAACGATCTAAAAAACGAAATAAGATTCAAAATATGGATAAGACCGCGGTGGAATATATACTCAAAGACTCTTTTCGGGTGAAAAGAACATACCTGGCTTCCCTGAACAGGCCAAAGTAACTGCCACGGGGTAAGCTTGACAGTCAATACATCAAATCCATAATCGAGATAAAGCTTGGCAAATTTATGAATATGCTTAGGACGGCTAAGAAGCCATGGCAAAATAATCACCAACGATTTTCCATTAGGTGAATTCAATAGCTGTAATTTTCTTTGAATTCCAACAGCATTTTCTTTTTCATTGTCAGAATCCAGTAGCCGATGCTTTTCTTTCCCATTAGTTATTAGGTCCATAGCTTTCGTTAGATGGCTAACAGAGTAACTACTCAATGGTCTTCTCCATAGAGGGAAAATCACACAAGTAGGCTGAACCGAAATGATGGGTTGGTAAAGCTATAAATGAAGGATTCTTAGTATTAGATGCCGCCGAAAGAGCAGTAATAAATTCCAAATACAGTGAAACAAAACAGGAAATCAATCAAGAACATCTTGAAATAAATTAAACATACCGATACGGTTCTTTGCAGAGGCATTCGGCAGAATGAATATATGGCTGAATTGTTTATCACCGCTTTCCTTATTAGTGTCATTGTAAGAGGTTCGAAATTCAAACGATCGAGGTGATTAACACTGGAATGGCAATGGACGTACGGGATAGATGAAAATGTATCACACTAAGTACAGCTTGATGCGTCTGTCTATTATGTTTAAACTGAAGCTGAATCAGCATTCAACTTCCGACGTCAGACGAATGACACTCACCGCTCCAAAGGCCAGTGCAGCGATGGCTTGAAACTAATAGTTAATGCAAAAGGTTAATTAAATTGACAAATCACAGTATATCTTAACATATAAGTCTGATGATATAAAATACAACATTGCATGCAATAATCAGTAGAAATATAGCTTTTTACGTTAACAGAAAATTTTTCCTATAACAGTTAAAAACCGAAAATTTTTCTGTTGCGGCGAATAACGAGTGACGGAAGAATATCATGAGTAACGAAAATGCCCCTGCGCACCTTTCCAGCTGTATCAAAGGCGCCAGTTATTTGGAATGGCCGACATAAGTGACTTAAATTTCCTCCTTCATTACCAGAGTTTGCTTTTCGGAGACATTAGCCAAGACGCTTTTGAACATGCTAGTATTCGAAGGAAGTGCATGGCATTAGCTTTACAAGCTTCTCTTAATTGGTAATTTTGAATAGACTTCGTTTTTTCTACTTAATTTTTTGTTTACCAATAATGGATATATCTTAAGGTCTAGCGATGTGCTGTCGGTTGCGATCATTAATGATCAGCTGAAGGAATATGGACTATTGGTAGACTCACGAGGTCCTGGAGCAATTGATAATTACTCTGCATCGGCATTGGCGATTGCGCTCAACAGCAAAAATGGTACGTAACCGTAAAAGCGATTGTGATGTTCTTTAAGGGGGAAGGGGCTTTTTAAGCATTTTACTTATATTTTGAAACTTTGCAGAGTCTTCGAAATGGGTTAGTTCTTTCGAAGAATCTACTCCGATTCCTGATTCGCTGAAATCGATTTTTGAGTGCGATTGTAATAAAGTTACCGACGAGGATGTGAAAAAGCTACTGGATGCCAGAAGAGAAAATGAAGATAGAAGGAAAGAAAGTAAAATTAATAGTAACCCCTCTCCGAGCATTTCTTTCAACTTCGGGAATGCATCCTCCATTGGAGAAAATAAATCAGGTACTGGTGATACTTTTGTAATCCCCACAAAACTGAAGGATAAAAAGTTAGAAAATTTAAATGGTAAATTTTCCGTACTCATCCAAAGAGAAACTTAGTTCTATTTAATATCGTAGCTTTCAAGCACTGGTGATGAAATGCCTTGCTAATTTATATCAATTGTTGCTTCTCTATGTTAGGTGCACCAAAAGGACCAAAGAATATTCCAGCTAAGCATGCAGGTTCTGGCCTAAATAGACCGCTGTTAACGGACTTGAAGATAAGTAAAAATATTTGTGAGAGAGTTAATCCTCATCAAAATGTATTTACGCCTCGGCAAAAACTTCAATCTGGATCTGAAGTATTAGTAGACAAAACTGACAGGCAACATTCCAGTACAAATGATATTTCCTCAAGAAATAGCTATGGACATTTTATATCCGCAAGAGAGGAACTGGTAGGCAACACGAATATGGTTTTCACCTATAATAAAGAATACTCAAAATCTGAAAGTTACGAAAGCCATATGAAATTTCAGTTAATGAATGATAAGACATCTCATAATTTCCGATCTTTCAATTACAAACAGAGTATTCAAAATCAGAAGAAGTGGTCTCAAGGAGGGCAAAGTGGAGCTTCAAATGCCAGACAATTTCCTCAACGAAATCAAAAACGCCTTGGAACCAGCCGTAGACCACCCATTAATGATGAATTTGTATTACCTGTTCGCCAGGAACCTGGACAAAGGTTCTTCATCTTTTGTTTGCCTAGTTGTTTTAAATTAATAATTATTTAAATCAAGCTAAATAAATTTGGAAAAGGGGGATCTAGATCTTTCAATCAATTTTGCTTGCAATGTTTACTATAAATATGCCTTTGAATAACAGTTGTTATGTTATTTAGTTTATGCTAGCTAACTCCAACCCTCTTGTAAGTTGAAGCTTTTGAAGGTAATATTTCTATATTTTGTGTTGTATAAAAATTGTCAATTTTGTTGTTAAGTTTGAATACTCGAATCAGTTTTCCATTTATACAACACAAGATGATTTTTATCTACCATAATGTTTACTTACCATTGAAAAATTAGAACAATGTTGAAAATCTGTCTTTATTAGATATGAGGGTAAGGTGAAATGTTCTCTGCCTGACACAGAGATGACGTTCCAATCAGCGAAAATTTATGATCCCTGCGGGTGCAACAATATGTGTAAACAAACTACTTGAGAGAACAAGTTGGAACTTGTCTTACGAACTAAAGACATGTGCGCCCAGGCAGGGATCATACATTTTTGCTTTAGTTAACTTTTTAATATTTTCATATATGTGCATAATCAATACATTGGTTATGAAGTGGATGTTTACTTATTCCTTGGTAATTTTTACCAGATGCACTTACAGCTCTTTTAATTCCAGAAAGGAAGATTCGGATGGGATGGAAGAAGATGAGAGACTGAAAGGAATTGATCCTAAAATGGTAGAAATGGTAAAAAATGAAATAATTGATAATGGAACTCCAGTAGATTGGGATGACATTGCTGGATTAGATTTTGCAAAAACTACCATTCAGGTAATGAAATTACATATTTGTATAATCTGGTATGGTGCATTTGGAAAAACGTGGATAAAATTTTAGTCTTATGTTACTGAAATACTTTCATATCTTTACGATCCATAAAGATTAAAGATTTCATTGTCTTGAAGGAAATTGTGGTCTGGCCTTTGTTGCGCCCTGATATTTTCTTTGGTCTCCGTGGCCCTCCAAAGGGAATATTGTTATTTGGACCTCCTGGCACAGGGAAAACACTTATAGGTTAGTATGTAATTTATCTATTCAATATGGCTTATTTGCTGCACTTGTAAAGACAGGTGTAAAAATTTCAATAAATGTTATGAATTTTAAACATTATATAGTTAAATTTATTGTGGATTATTTAAAGGTGGATGAACTAGTTCTTTTTATGTACTTACTGCCTTCTGATAATTTGTAGTTAACTTTCTTAAGGTCTGCTTTTGCAGAATTTTTTGAACAGCCTATTTCAGTTTCCTGCTAGATCATTCTTAAGACTTTTGATACTATTCCATTCATTCAAATGGCATTTCATGTTCACAATAGATCCTTCATGATTACTTTTATTATGCATGTAATTTTCCTGCAATTATGTATGAATTTATTATAAAATTAATTTAGTTTGATCTGCTATGTTATATCTTCACAAATCCATCCTTCAGCAAAGATGGCAGTTATAATTCATGCAATGAGAGCATAGAAATCCTCTGTCATGTTACTGTGAAGTTTCATTAAACTAACCTTGAAGGGAGCATTGTACACCCAGTTCCACATCAATCTTACCACCCTGTATGTAGGGGCAGTGAGCTTCAGGCGAGCTAGCTTTGAGAAGAGAGAGAGAGGAAAAACATGGAGGATATACTCAGAGTCCTTGTTCCACTTGCAGTGTTTGCGTGGATTTTTTTACATCATTAACATAAAAATCATTTATTAGTACCCATGGTTTGGTGGAATTAACGTAGCAGAAAAGTATTATACCAACACCAATGTCGGAATGCATGAATTCAGTGGTTTAAAATCGGTTGTAACGATTTGGTATTATATCTAGCTTTCCTTCTCACAAAGAGAGGAACGTTGCTCATGAGATCCCGTTATTTCCGAAGGATTGAGGCAGGTGAATTTCCCTTGAAAATTTGGAGTTTAGACGATGGCTAGAACAGCATTTAAGGGATATATCCACAAAGCCTGCCTTTGAGCCGGCTTCTGTTCAAGACTGGAAGGGGAAAAGGGAAATTTCTGCTCACTTTGAGTTACTGTCAGACCAGAAATGAATAGACCTTGAATACGAAGTGTTTCCTGATGAAGATCCTCGGTTGTAAACATACATATTATACATTGTTCCAAAGAGCAATTATTTGCCTTTAAAATGATAAACATGATTGATTTAAAATTAAATACATGATTATGATTTAGCAGGGGATCCTGCTTTATCAGAGTCAGTGTGAATCCAATCCGTTTACGGAAAAGTAATGCAAATTCATGAATCGGCCATCTCTCTCTGTATCAGTAATAGCAACTTTGAAGTAAATGTGTGGTATAAAGTCCTGGAGCATGCTCTGCGTTTTTTTAGATATGAGCTTAATCCACTGGATAAGCTACGGAATTAAAAATCGTCGCACTTTACNATTCACTGGATAAGCTACGGAATTAAAACTCGTCACACTTTACAAATTTTATTATCTATCCAGTTTAAATTTTTACTATATCATCTAAAACTATTTAGAAAAAAATTATCTAGAATAGATTTTTCTGAACGTATTAGGAGGACAGAAACAAGACATCAGCCTTTCACATAATCTTTGAATTTAATATTAACTTTGATGACATTGGAGTGTCAATGTAATAAACGTGATTTCTTCAGATTGCTTTAATTTTATTGCTTTTACAAACACGTATGTTTTTCAACTTTCTACGTTTTACTCTCACAAACCACCTTAAAAAGTTCTGAAATACACCCAAAACAATAGACCAAATGAGTTATTGGCACATTGCTCATCGAATTCAGATGACAGTGGCTATGTATAGGAATTTTTCAGTTAATTTTGAATGCATTTATTCTTGGTGCCAGAATATTTTTAGCTGATACCAATTCTTTGATTAAATCCACTGCACAAATATTCCTTTCTCATCTTAAGTTATCGATAATTCTTTCCTCTAAATGTTTGTCAATCATCATTTTCACATCATAATCTCTCCTAGATAGGCCTTGTGTATCACACAACAGCAGATGGTGTTGTCGTTATAGTGGTTGATCATATATTGTTATAATGGTCCTTTAGATGCCACCACTCAGGTGCGATGCACCCCTTTCACCCACAGGACTGTGCGGCCTGTACATGTCACGTGAGAATAAGAGGCACATGGGGAAATTCTGCCCTCTTGTCCATGTGTACAACTTATATTTTTAAGCAAACTTCAATGGCTTACGGGAGATAAATTGGAAGGTGGTTTGATATGGATAGTCTCTCTGTATATTAATTGCTCGGTGATATTAAAAAAAATTTCTTCATATTTAAGTTGTATTGGCTACAAGCAACTCCACACTCCACTGCTCTCCTCTTTGTCACTCCACATCAATCATGACAACTTTGTAAAGCTAGTAACAGAGGAATGAAGGAAGCAGTATTGTTGCAAGGGCTTCAAGATTGGGATCAACTTGTTTAGAGTTTAATAGAAATCTAGAAGCNTCCACACTCCACTGCTCTCCTCTTTGTCACTCCACATCAATCATGACAACTTTGTAAAGCTAGTAACAGAGGAATGAAGGAAGCAGTATTGTTGCAAGGGCTTCAAGATTGGGATCAACTTGTTTAGAGTTTAATAGAAATCTAGAAGCGAGAAGAAGTTGACAGACGTAAAAAAATACAAAGCATACACAATTTCAGCAACCAAAAGTGTAGGAGGTCTTTTAATTCAGATGTTTAAATATCCAAGAAGTAAAGACAATACTTGAGTTCTTCATCGCCCAGTAGCTTACCTTGAGCAGAAGCAACGAGCTATTCTAAAAGCATAACCCATTCACTCACCTCTATTTTCTATTGTTTTTCATAGACGATTTTCATTAATAGCAATAATAAATCATAGAAAACTATGTGCATAAACAAAGAAAACAGTTATTGAGGAGGAACTCTATGAATACCACAGTTGGGTATAGTTACCGATTCCTGTCTTTTCCATTTTTGTTGTTGATTGATTTATTTACTGTAACATAGTACTGTTTATGTAAATAATTTTAAAAGCAAAAAATAATAGCGACACAAATTCTGAGAAGATACATCTAAACATTGTTAACCTTATATTATAATTCAAATTTTCCCAAGGTCTATTTCCATCTGCAAAGATCTTTCTTTGATTGCTATTTTAAGGGGAAAAGCAAACAATTCGAAACATCCTCACAAAGTTCATAGAGTATTATGGTATCTCAAGGATGAATTATGTTACAATGTTCCTTGGAGTGAATGAAGAAGTAATGGATTATATGTAGAACCAAGTTATTGGAACATTAACTTTAACAGTTAATGTTCCAATCTTTTAGGTTTCAACACTTTAACAGTTAATGTTTAAATCACGGGAATTACTGGAATATCTATTTTCTTATGCAAAGCTTATTATCACCCATTGGTCTCCATTTTTAACATGTTCTTCCATTAATTTTCCCTCCGTTATTTTCCATGTAATGTCATTTATCGTTGTTATAATTATTGATAGTGAATTTTCTTTTGATTTTCATTCATATTGAGCACCATTCATATTGAGCACCATTCATACGATTCTGGGTAAAAAGATTACTTGAGGCGTCCTAGAATCCTATTTATCAATCAAACTATGATTATGATGAATTATTATTATTAATTTCACTCAGCGCATTACTCTGAAAATCATTTTAGTTTAATAAGGGAAAATATTGGAAATTGAATAAATGTTTAATTACAATGACATCACACAGATTTTCATCTGACCTCTCTTTGCCGTAATTAAGGTTTGATGTCTGTATATTTTTCACGGCTTTATCTCTTTACCCAGACAAGAGGCAATACTACGTAGGTTCCAGTTCTAAGTCGTAGCTTTTATCTGATGACCATCTTAGGAATATCTGTTAATTAATTAGTTGAATAGCCAGCGAAAAGATCGTTTGATTCTAATTGTTCTTTCGAACCGGGTGTTAGCTAAACCTGCTGCATACTAGTCACTCTCTTTCGGTTTTGCCATACAGAAGAGTGGGCTTCTCATCCATCCTAAATTGGACTCCTAGTAAAAACTCCTGAAAAATGTCTTCCTCAAAAATAAAGACATGGATATCTTCATTTCGTTGGGGAATACCCGTGGCGTAGATTAGAAATCACGTTTCTAACCATTTCCCATCTTACTTCTGATTGGTCGCCGCCAGTAAACCCTTACTTTAGATACCTGCTCTGCAGGGGTGCAGTTGGAGATCCCCATTAGCCCTTTCAAACATTCACAACCTCATAAACGTATGACCATCTGCAACATGCCAAAAAGGGAGTTTTCTTGTTAGAGTTCAGCTTCACCCATCGTCAATTCTATGGTTCCTTTGGGAGAACAGAGAACACCTTTCTACGGGCGAAACAAAAGAAAATGGAAATAAAGAGAGGAATGAGAAGGGGATACTCCAAGGGCTAGGGTAACAGGGAAAGTCTTCCCTACCGTCTGGATGAAACGGAAGAAACCCAGATGACAATTTGTCACAAATGGCGCCAAATATCACTATCATTGCAAGTCAGTTGCTGAATTGCAATGATAGAGATATATGGAGAAATATTGTGAGAAGATTGCACGGGAGTTGTGTTGTGGGAGTTAAATAAGTTAAAGCAAGAGAGAGATTCAGCATCAGATAAAGATTTGGACAGCATTATTTTGCAATAAAAATAAACTTGATTTAATTACACGGATATTTATTATGGAACTGACTCAGTATTTTCAGAAAAGTGTTATTAGAGAGTTGGTGTTATTTCATCGTAAATTAACGTTAAATAAAGGATTACTCCAATTCCACCAAGAAAACCACCACCTTTTTCTTGGTGGTATTGGAGTAATCCTTTATTTAACGTTAAGGTTACCATCTGTAGTCAGTCTACTTCATCGTAAATTAATTAATAAACTTGATTTAAAAGGAATTCTTCTCGGGTTATCATCCGGGTGAGTTCGTGGTTGTTCACCGACGTTTCGGCATCTACCATTGATGCCATTTTCAAGGAATGCCGAGTGCCGATCGAGTGGTCTAGTATTTATACCCGTAGCCTAGTGATTGTTTATCTCTCATTGGTCAAAATAAACGAGGTTTTTATTGGTCGAAAAAAGCTAATTTCTTCCTCTGATTGGTGGAAATAAGCTATCCTCATATTGGCTGGTTCAGGGGTGCTGTAATTTTCTTATTGTGGGGTTCCAAGCCTTACTCAGAGCGATGCCTTCATCACGGTTCATGTTATTTTTATTTAGGCGGATTTCAATTGCCTCTTTATAT
>KZ309230.1:1043424-1066792 GCA_000376725.2 Ladona fulva | reverse complement strand
AGTTATAATAAATATAATAATTAGTCAAAATGTATTGAAGGATTATTAGTCAAAACATACATAAAATAATTTAAATCAAAGGTGAAGTGAAACCTTTAACTAAGAAATTGTAAAATCATGAGCAACATGATGAACCCATATATTTTAAATTTGTGGAAGCAATCAATAGACATGGTGTCATTAGATAGTCCCTGGTGTGAAGATGTTGCCCGAATGATCTTTTGCTGAGGTTTTGTTACAATAAGGTGTTAATCTATCAAATAATGCATATAAAGTACATTTTTGAAGTGAAATATTATATGCAGTTGATTTATTTTATATATGAATTTTTAACACAGTTTTAAATTATTGCCATATATGTTTGCTGTCCCTTAAGAGTTTCTCAGTTTGGTTACTATCATTTAAAAACTGCATAAGGAAATTATTTCTTCAGCAGAATTATCTAGGCTATATGCAGAGCCTTTTTAATGTTAGATTTTAACTAACTATTGAAAATGAAGCAAGTCACCTCATTTAGAACATTCAAAATTGCATCTTCCATGTTATCTTCCTAATACAGAAACAATACCCTAAGATCTAGGCTTCGTATATTCTCCTTTTAATATTATGTTTAGTATCAGTATTAATTCATATAAGATAAACTAGAAAAAGTATCATTATCTCTGTTGTTGATATGAAAAATTTTAAACAGTTATTCTTTTCGTTGGAAACTCTAAAATAAGACTAACACCTGCAAGAAAGCAGTTAAACTGAAAATTGTCTTTATAAGAGGGCAGTAATCATAAAAATCTGCTTAATTGATTGCTATGATTAATAAAACTTTAGATGAGTGTATTGAAATATTTTAACCAGAGCAATGTTTGTCTGAATTATTTCATAAGTTTTGATGATGTTGTTGTTGTAAATTCATATCCATACTGAAAACCCAGAAAATGTTGAAAAGTGGAAGAAATTCTCTCACCAAATTCTTCTCTGATTTAAAATGTCTCCATCTTTGCAATTAATTGCTTGGAAAATCTGCATTCAGCAGTAACTCAAATTCTGGGCAAACCTTAAATTCCATCATGGGCAGTGAAGTTGTGTCTGTTGTTGCAAGAATGTGGAAAATATTTGTTGAATCATTATTGCTAAGCTTAATCACTAATTACATATTCAAGATAAATCAGTGCACTTAAAAAGTGAAACTTATTTGTTTTTCATTGTCATGAACAATTTTCACAGTTGATCATTCACTCCTAAAAAAATTGAAGTGTTATATAAAGCTCTTTGAAAATTTGTTTTGATTTAAATTTACTTAAGTTCTCTGTTCTGGTCTTGTGTACTATTATAAATTTAACTAAATTCTTTGGAATAAGTCATGTTATTATATGTTTTAACAATGCACAGTGTCTTATGAAATGTATGTTCTGCATTTAATTAAGATCGACTGAAACATTGAAGTCAATTTTAATAACTATTCCAGGTGTCATCCTCCTGCAGTGATATTTATTGATGAAATTGATTCTCTGCTCACTCAAAGGAATGAAACTGATCATGAAAGTTCAAGACGGATTAAAACAGAGTTTTTAGTTCAGTTGGTGTGTAAAAAATTTCTTCCTTTTCAGTACATTTTTTGTGTGTTAAACATTATGATTCTTTCACAATTACATTTAGCCTAGAGGAATTAAATGTTATAACTATGAGAAATTACTATCTATATTTCTTAATTAATCATAACTATTTTCTTAATACAGTAAAATCCACTTTAGACACTTGTCAGTAACCAACTGAAAACCAGGTTAAAAGGAGGATAGCATTTTAAACAAGATATTACAACGCTTTACTTCTTTTATGTTAGAAACAAAAAAGAAAGTTTTTTTTGCTCTTTAATTTTTAAATAAGTGCTTCACACCTTAAAATAAAAATAAATCTTCAGTTTCCTTTATTTGTGACGGCTGTGGATTGTATATCAAGAGAATCTGAACTATTGTTGTGTAAGATTGTTTTCTTGTCTTTTTTTTAGAAGGACCGGTTTTTTTGACAAAGGTTATGTCCTGCTTTTCTTAGTTACTTCATTTTGAAAATTTTTCACTCTGCAATGAAGCAGTTTTTGCCAAAAAATAAAACAAGGGAAGGATAACAAACTTTTTCAGAGTTAGAGCAGAGTTTGTTAGATTTAGCAGTTATTGGGGTCCTTCACAGTCATTATTACAATCTCTCCAAGACAATGCTCACCAAACACTGCACTCCACTAGGTGGATGCATTTTTAACAGGTTTTTCAGTATTTTGAGTTAATAATGTTATAAAGAGTGAGGGCTTAGTTTCTAAGCTTTGGCTATATGTGAAAAGAATTTCACTAACATGGAGTTGAAGAATAAACTAATATTATGTATACCATATTCTGCTGCTGTGTACTTCAGGATGGTGCAGCTACTTCTGAAGATGACCGAATTTTAGTTATTGGGGCAACCAATCGTCCACAAGAATTAGATGAAGCGGCTCGACGACGCTTAGTAAAGCGTTTATACATCCCTTTGCCAGAATTCAAGGTTAGTTTATTTTGCCTCATCTTTTTCCAAATACTGCAGTCAGTCTTTTTATAATTAAAAAAATTATTTTCAATATTTGTTCGATGATATTCTGCATTAGTTTGGGATTCTTTTATTTTATTGTAAATTAAAAAACATATATGTGAAATTTAACTGCCCTGCCAGAAACTTATCTCTTTATTTCTTCAAGAAATTTCACATTTATAAAAACTGTTTTGTCAGTGATTGTGGTTTCAGTAGAAAAGGATATTCTTAATTTAATGTATTAGCTGGTAAAATAAATAAAGGAACAAGAAATGAAGATTTTAAGCATACAGCTAATTAATTCTGGTCATACTTGGTGGAACTTGTCCATATTTGGTTCAATGAAAACAAAAATATATTTGAAAAACAAAACCAGTTTAGAGGGTCCCTCTTGAGGCAACTGGGAGAAATGCAAGAGAGAATATATACACCCATACAGAAAATGTTGAAGAGGAGAACCAAGAAGAAAAACAAAGCTCATGTGATCCACCTTCTATTCTCCCAAAAGAAGTAATGGAGGGGATCAAAAAGATGAAGAATGGAAAGGCAGATGGAGTGTTGGCAAAATATCTAAAACTTGGTGGAACAGAGATAGCTCCCATTTTAGCACAATTATTCACTAATTGCCTAAGACAAGGGAGAATTCCCAAGGACTGGACTCATGCAAGAATTGCACTGTTGCACAAAAAAGGAAGCAGGGAAGATTTGAAGAATTAGCACCCCATCAGCCTCCTTCCTGTAGTTTATAAAACATTCATGAGAGTAATAGCTGTATGTCTGAAGACATCACTATCCTCGGCCCAGCCTGAAGAGCAAGCTGGATTCCAAAAGGGTGTAAGCACTATGGACCACACCCATACACTATGAGAAATCATCAGCAGAGCAAATGAGTACAAGGTGCCACTAGTACTCTGCTTAGTGAACTATGCCCAGGTCTTCAACTCAGTAAGTACTTCTCCCACCCTGGAAGCTCTAGGAAAACAAGAGAAAGATGCTGAATACATCCAACTCTAATGCGACATCTATAAGGATGCCACAGCCTCGGTAATGCTGCATGAAGAAACAGTAATTCAGGATTGAGAAGGGAGTTAGACTATGTGACTACCTTTCTTCAATTCTTTTTACAGCCATTCCAGAAGAAGTTTTTTAAACATTATAAAGGAAGGAAAAAGGCCTAAGGATTAATAGAAAGTACATCAGTAATCTGCATTTTACTAATGATACTATACTCTTTGCAGCCAACAGTGAAGATCTAGCACCAAGACTCCAAGAACTGAATATGGTAGGGAAGAGAAAAGGTCTCAGGTTAAACTTATTGAAAACTAAGGTAATGTATAATTCTTTTGCAGCACAGTACCAATTAAAGTTCAAGAGATATGTTTTTATGATGCTTGTTCGGAATACACTTACCTAGGACAACTGGTTACAATGGGAGAAAAACAGGATTAATGAAGTGAATCAAAGAATTATGCAAGGCTGGAGTGCCTTCAGAAGAAACACTCATATTCTGAAGAATGCCAATGGTCTGGAAGAGAAAGGTATTCAACAATTTCATTCTATCAATGTTGACATATGGAAGTGAAACTTGGGTGTTAAATGCATGAATAACGCAGTGACTTCAGAGTATGCAAAAAAGTGTGGAATGGTGTATGCTTGGAATTGCAAGAAGAAACAAGAAAACCCAACACCTGGGTGAGGAAGATGAAAGGAGTGACAGACATCATAGATAAGGCAAGATCGCTGAAATGGATGTGGGCTGGTCATGTTGCTAGAAAAAATGACAACCGATGGACATCAGCAGTTCTCAACTGGTTACCAAGAGATGTGAAGAGGCCAAGAAGCCAAAAGGACCAATGGAACAGAGATAT
This sequence comes from Ladona fulva, assembly GCA_000376725.2. Lineage (NCBI taxonomy): Eukaryota > Metazoa > Arthropoda > Insecta > Odonata > Libellulidae > Ladona > Ladona fulva. Next base: position 1,062,371 of record KZ309230.1, on the reverse strand, counting down.
AATTAAGTACCTTGGGGTAACAAGGTAATGAGAAGCTTGGAATAGAGGGAATTGGAAAGCACTCGAGGAGGCCTATATCCAAACCAATAGAAAATGGCTGATGATATTAAAGAAGGTGACAATAGTAAGGGAAGGAAAGGAGAATGGGTTGAGGATGGAAATAAAGGAATTTTCCTCTAAAAAGAATTAGCAGTAAGAGGGGAACTATATAAGTGGGAAAATGCAGTTCTGAGTAAGATGGGTTAATCAGAACTGGTCATGTGTTTTTTTTAATATATTATCTGTAGACTTAGTCAGATTTTGTACTAATTGAACCAAATTTTAAGCATATATTTAACAGTTAGATATCTGATTATAGTTCATTAGGTCACTTCCATAATTCCTTAAGTTGGTGTCACCACAATAATACGCCGGCATAATGTATTTTAAAAAGCTGTACCTAATCTAGATTTCTTGTAATTTTACCAGTTCATTGTCTTAAGTGCATTTTGTGGCATGCTCTGCTCCCCAGCATTTGTATGGAATACGTGATATGTGTATATTGATAGTTATCTGATTAAACATGATAATTCTCTGTTTAGGCTAGACATCAAATCATTGTGAAACTCATGTCCAATCAAAGGAATAACTTAATGCCTGAAGATATAGATGAAGTGGCTAAACTAACTGAAGGGTATTCAGGTGCAGATATGAAAAATCTTTGTAGAGAAGCTGCTCTTGGTCCAATAAGGTCTATTAGATTTGAAGACATAGAGCGCATCCAGCCAGATCAGGTACTCAACATTTCCTTCAAGCTGTATCATTTTGATTATTAGGGAAATTGTATCTCCTTAAAAGTTGCTCCAGTGATTGATTGTAGTATATAGCATACTCAAACATTACTTTCTGACAGGTTCGTCCAGTGGTTCTGGCTGACTTCATAGCAGCTCTAAGTCAAGTAAGGGCAAGTGTTTCAACAGCTGATTTAAATCAATATATTGCTTGGAACAATCAATATGGGTGTGTTGAGCCTAAATAATGTCATCTGTCCATACATTGCAGATATTTTTGTAATAGAAATCTTCAGTATTATATTTGTTGCATACAATTTAAATTCTTCAAATCATAAATTATTCATTTATGTTCAGTTTTTCATTGGTCTAAAGTTTTTTTTATTTATGATGAAAATATTGCTTTGGTAACAAATTTCCTGTTTGTGATATTCTGTTGATTTCTATTCACATTCATTTTCCATTTTATTTGTAAATGTTTAGAATCTTCATCTTTGCCTTTACTGTATTTGCTTCCATATCCTGTCCCACAATGTTTGTACAGGAATTGTTTTCATGTCTCTACCAAGTTTTATTTGCTATCAATTGTAGATCATCATACTAAGTTTATTTTTTGCTTGAAGAAACGTGCTCATAGAAAGATGAATATTGAGTTTGTTAGTAAGCTTAAGAATACTTTTNAATTTGTATTAAATTAGTTTAGCTTTAATTTGAATTCAAAAGAATGCTTGTAGGCTCAATGTTTCCCCCAAAAATTACATAAAACAATAATTCTGGAAATATGGATTTTTGAGAAAAATCGATAAAACAATTTGTAGTAAAAAAATATCAATTCTATATTAATGAGTTATAAGGAAGCTTTGCATGTGTTGTGTAATTACTATGATTATAATCACCTCAAAGACAAAGGAGTTTAAATAACTCTTACTCCATGATCAGAGAATATTTAAATGGACCACAGCAATTTTCAGCTGCTGCAATATAAGAATTTATTATTCAAATTTCATAAATCCCAATCAATTCAAAATTTGGATTTGTTTCACTGAAGGATTAGTTATACCCCCTTAATTTTTTTATTTATCTACCTTTTGTAATATAGTACTCAAAACCTTTTGATTGCAAAACATGATCATTTCATTGAAGTTAGCTGTAATTTTTTACATGAATAACTAATATGATGCCTTATTACATTTCTTTACCAGTAACTATCACAGTAGTCTCACACTCAATCTAACTTGGTTTCTCATCTTTATCCTGCTGTCCCAGTGAAAATATGCCTGTAGTCAGACTGTTCAATGGGCCAAAGGCATATTTTTTTTCTTGTAACAAAGAATCACCATTAAAAATGTTTACAGAACACTCCTCAACATTTTTCTCTCTTAGTCTCAACAACATTGTACCTCTTTTGGGCAAAGAAATTAGATTATTTGCCTGGCCAGGATAAACAGGCACGATGTCAGCAGGAAAAGTCTTCAAAAATATTTAATTGATTTTCTTCATACCTGCCTAGGAAAATCATTCTCTTGTTTCAAGTTCTGACTCAAGGGATCTGATCTTGATTAAAATTACCTTTGATAAGTGTCTGAATTGAACACTAATTCCGCAAACTTGATTCTACATAGATGGAAGTTTTACTACAGACTCTTTCAATAATTTAGAAAAATAATTGTGTGACTTTTGCAAAATACATTGGAAAAGGAGATAAGAGAAAGTCTATTATGGTGACATCACATCAGCAATACATTATCGCTGCCTGGGCCACATTTGAATGTACTAAGCAAGCATTTGAACAGTACTAAGTTGAAGCCTTGGTTGCTACAGCATGTGAGATGGCAATTGAAATTTAAAAAGATGATCTGTTTGAGTGTTCTCTTCTGAGGAATTGCCATAAGAACAGCTTGTATATTTGCAATGTCCCATTGTAACTGCAAACCATCATACAGAGATTTGTCAAAAGTCACAATCTGACAGTAGTTCTCCTTGTGGACAACTATAGTGTAAAGCAGTCAGGATCTCCAGCACTTACTTGTCAGGCTGAATGAGGCTGGGATGACATGTAGCTTAAACATTAATGTAATGTAATTAACTAAGTGAATGGTCATTAATAATAAGAAACTCAACCAAGTCATCATTACAATAAATAACAAACATTAAAAGATTTAACAAATGTATATACCTGGGATGCTACATCACAGAAAACTTAGATTTTGATTTAATAATAGTTATATAATAAAACTTTTCTTTGTAATGTGAACTGAAACTGTAGAAAACTATAAACGCAATTTCATCAGCTATGGAGATAAGGATATTTGATTACATGAACTTATTAGCATTAGATCATAATGCCCCTGTAAACTAAAAAGATAATGCAGTGGTAATTGCTAGATTCAAATGCAGCATTAGAAAAGTGTCAACCCAAGGTCAATGGTGTCAAACCCAAGTCCATTTTGGGTAATATCTTGGCTGTTTACATTACAAAAGCACGCCTTCTAATAAAAACTAGATTTTAAATCCTCTACCATCCCAGGAAGTACTCAAAATAAATTTACAGAAATCCACAAAATGCATTCTTATGGAAAAAATCAGGAATTTGGGATCTTCTGGGATTAAACTTATGGTAGTTAGGTTGGATATCTCATTGTTCCAAGGGGTTTCCCATTCAGGTTCGTACAGTATAAAGGGGCCAAGTCAATGACACTTGTGGTTTAGGCAGAGAATTCTTATCCTATATGTAGCAGTGTAATACATGCTAGAGTTCCGACATAGTATAATATTGAATAAATGTTGAGGAAAAGGATGAAGAATATTTAGAGGGTAGGGAGATAAAACTACAGGGTGAAAAAATAATTTGTAAAAAAATTGGAGAAAACATTTACCAACTTGGAAACTTTTGAGATCTTCATGGTGATGATGATGTGTATGGCATGCTTGCCTAACTGGTGCTAATTTTGCATTTAAAAAATACCTAGTTGTTTCAAAGGTCGGACACGTCTATTATTTTTGAGCAAGGAACATACCCTGAAAGCTTTGTGTGAATCCGTTTCCCACAGAGGTGGTCTTCCCCTTGTCGGCTGTAATTATTGTGTGGCATTTATTAAGAAAATAGTAGTTCACACTATGGCACATAAATAATAGTCTTCTGGGATGAAGCAAGAGTCCTTGAGGCGTGCCTTACTAGATCATTTGGATGAAGATGAAATACTTCCAGATGGTGTGTACATCTTACAACATACTTCTGCAGCTTTTGACCCAAGTTTAAACTCCTAAAGCAAAAATGCTTCAATTACGATTGATTGCTATTTTAAAAGGATGTAATTCACACACCAGATGAAAATTCAATAACCTCTGATCAACTGGTACATATAAAATGGATGAATGGGCATAACAGGTTTAAAACATTATGACAACTCATTCCAATGGGCTCGATAGAAACTGCACAAACATTGTTGGTTACTGATAACATCACACTTTTCTTAACATAAATAATATATATAACAATAAAAACAGAAGAATATTTTATTAAGAAATCACTTGGCTTGCATCATTCAGACAAGAAGAGATCACATGATGAGTAGTTGTCCAATTGCACTTCCATCAAAGATAATATTACAAACATCACAAGAACCAGAAATATAATAATTATTAATCTTAATACAGAACTGTTGCAAATATTTTTCCAATTTCAAACAAAACTTAAAAGCATAAATCATTTCAATACAATAAACATACTTAAGCTTGTGGCTTTTATAAACATATAGGCAAAAGAAGTTTTTCACCTACATTAGTATTTGATATAAAAATAAACATCTGAATATTGAAACATTTTGGATACATAAGTCATTTACTGAGAAAAGATCAAAACATTTCACTGCAAAACCCTTTTATTGCTTCCTATAGAGTCACACTTGTAAATATCTTTCAACATAGAAATAAAAAGATCACAAAAGAAAAACTATTTTCTGAATGCAAATAGTATGTTAGCACCTCTTGCCAGCAAAATTTCAGTCTATATTAATTAAGATTTGCATTTAAATGACAGCCCTCTCTCCACACAAAGGGAGTGAAATTTTTCAAGACATAAATTATTAATTTTTTTCTGAAAATTATAAAAGTAAGGTTACTGATATTTAACTCTGGGTTTAAGAGACAAAAATGTTCATTTTAAGGTGAACTGTTGAGAATATCATCTAAAAGTCTAATTAAACATAATGATGACTTACTGATCTATTACCAACTTTTATGATTATAAATGAGAAATTGGAAATATTCCAAATAAATCTTCAATAACAATAGAATAGACGAGGAAAGCAATGAAAGGCTTCCCTTTTATCCTCTCATAAATCAGCACACTTGTAATCACAGGAATTTAAAGTGATTTTAATGGTGATTTCTTCAGCATGGTGAAGTAAGTAACCCATAGTAAGCCTAAAAGGTGTGGTGGCTGCTCTTAAGACCACCCAAGGTAGACAGACTAAATGACAAAACAGTCTATGATGGTTTGGATTGGGTCAACAACTTCAAGCGGTTAAAATTACGCAGAAAATAAGGTAGATGGAGCTCTCTAGCTAAGGAAGGCAGCCTATAAAAGAAGGAATACTCAGAATAAAAACTACTATACAAAGTACTTGGAATTATAACATCAATAGATGAGAAGCTAAAGATCAAATGTACTTCATAATTATAAAAAACAGGTATAAATAGTGCATTCAGAACAGAAAATCAATGCTATGAGTAGACTGCAGAAGAAATTATAATCCTAGTATGAAGAATCAAAACAATAACAGCAATTTTATATAAATGGAACAAATCTAGAATGATTAAGCAATAACAAACTCAATACAGCAGAAACTAAAAGATAATGTTATAAAAAAGAAAGGACAGAATGAAAGTAAAAATAATGGTACAGGGATAGTTAAACGACCAGATTGAAAGAAATATAGCACATGCTAGTACTGGGAGAAGAGGAAATCTAAGGAACTAAACAGTAAGGAATGAACAACTAGAATGTAGAAAAAATAAAGAATACTGGCATACAGGTGAGAGTAAAAAAATGGAAGAGCTAGATAAAAACATGAAATGAATTAACCACATACTAAAGTATTCAAGAAAATTATAGGAAAAATTCATTATAAATAAAGGCATATGACTAAATACAACTACATAAAGGAATACTACATGGAGAAGATAAAATATTAGAGAGTAAATATGGAAAAGAAAAGAGAGCTATATGCAGAGAGTTAATAATAATAAAACGTCTTTAGAGTTGAAATAGAATGTGAATAATGGAGGACATGAATGGTAAAATAATAATAACACAAGCAAACAAAATTAAAGAAACTTTTTTGCCATACAGAAAAGGTAGGCAAGTAATAGGAAGAGAAAATTCCTTTGGAATTCTGGAGAATAAAGGAAATGAGCCAACACACATAAGGCTAAACATGACTACTTAAGTTTGTGATGACGAGAACAAAGATATTCTGCAAGATGACTTCAGAAGAATAGTTATGATTCCAATTACATGAGAAAAACATGTATAGAAATTAAATAACTATATCATAGCATTAATGGTTTCATACACATGTAAACAGTGCTACCAACAATTCTAAACAATAAAAAGGAATATAGATGATACATTTTCAGATTAACAATATAGTTTCACCACAAGAGTAAGACAAATTTTGGAAAAACCTAGAAGATAATAAAGATACATATTTAAGTTAAACTTATTAACAAAATTTCAATTAGGTTAACTGATGAGAATAAAAGACACAGATAATACTTGACTAAAATCACTTAAAATATGACAAATTATACATACAGCAGCATTCAAAATAAACCCATAGGCGATGCAATGTTAAAAGTAAAAAAAAACAGGTCTGTAAATTGTCACCTTTTTCAATTAATTTATCTTGTGAAGAAGATATGACATTGGCCTCAGCAGTAGTAGGACATTTAGGGATAGAAGGAAGAGACCTTAGCAAAAAAATATGACATCATGATCATTATAACAAAAGGCAGTTTAATTTTGTACTGCAATAAACTGGCAGGGTTGGAAAAGACATGAGCTCAAATGAACGCTAAAAAAGTGGAGTGAAGAAAATGGAGTGATAAACAACAAACAGGTAGAACAACAAGACTAGATGGATATTGTGAGGGAGGAATAAGATCAAGGATTGATATGATGAGGGAATATTTTGTAGACATCATAGTTCGTTGATAAGGTTAGTGAGTATGGACAAATGCCAGAAGAACGTTCAAGTAGACTGATGTACATAGAAGTGAGGAGAAAAGGAAGTAGGTACATGCTTACACATGAGTTGAAGATAATAAGAGGAAAAATAAGGGACATATATCAGCAGTTATTCTGACGATGTAGGAAGGATAGACAGCAAGGAAATGAGATAAGCATGGACAGAGTAGTTGCATGACATAAATGACCAAAGATTTGAAGAGAGATGCATGAAGATAGACTTATTGTTCGACTAATTGTATTGATAGATAGCAATATGAGGGTATTTGCAGATGACTCTGTAATATATAAAGAAATATCAAGAGACAAAATAGCATCTCACTATCAAACGATTTAGTTCATATTCAAAGAAGGTGCAAAAAAGGCACCTAGATCTTAATGTAAGTAAATACTCTGTAGTAAACTTCTTCGATGGGAATCGATTGCGTCAGAACCACACACATAAAATTAGTGGAATGAATATAAATGTAGTCGACTCATTTGAATATCTCGGAATCGCCCTAACAAATAACTTAAACTGGAGCACACACATTTAAAATATACGAGGTAAAGCAACTAAAGAGCTTGGTTTTATAAAGCACATTGTAGGTAGATGCAATGAAAAGGCTAGAGAGAGATGTTATTTCACCTTAGTTATGCTCCTTTGGAATATGCAGCAAGTATATAGGACTCGGCAGATGAAATGAATGCTCACAAACTTGAGAAAGTGCAATGAAAAGTGATACACTTTGTTAAAAATTGCTACAATAGAAAAGCAAATGTTAGGCAAATGCTCTCAGACACAGGTTGAGAATCTGTGAAAGATTGCACTGCAATTGCTTCCTAATTTCAGAGAAAGTACATTTGCGGAATATGTAAATGGTATTATGTGACCCCTTCCTACTATGGTTGATCTGACAATGAGCGTAAAATAAGAGAAATAAATGCAAGGGGCCAGTCGTTTTAGGGACTCATTCTTTCCACCAATAATACACGACAACAATAAGATAAAGTAACTCAAATGCTTCGTATGTACACCACATGCCAAAAGGTGGCTTGCAGGGTTTAGATATAGATTATAAACTTGCTCATGATATGTGCTGCCAAGTGAAAGTATGAGTATATTCTGTTGAGAGAACAAAATGAAAAGTTAATTTCTCATTAAAGATTGAAAATAAACCTACTTCTTACAAAATTTATTGCAAAAGTAATATTTTACCATTTATAGCAATATAGCAGAAAGATGCAGGCTATTCCTCTATTATTCTCACTTAAGTGTATAGGTGTGCAAATATACAAAATTTCAAATTGAATAATATTCCCAACAAATATTTCAAATCAAATCAGCATCTTCTAAACTTCCAATCAAATAAAAATTTAAGAGGCAGAAAATGATGTTCCCGTTGCTATTTTCTCTTTTGTTTTCCAAGTTTCTACGAACTTAATACACAATCAAACTCAGTATGATTACAAAAAATATCGGATTCCCCATCTTTTAATAAATTGGCAAAGCTATTTTGGCAAATTACAATGACAATCAAAATATTACTAAAACATTTAGTCAATTCATTGTAAAAAACCTAATTAGTAGATCGCTACCGAAGAAAAAGCAACTATGGAAATTTGATTACCTATTTATATCACAGGCATCAAAAGTACATGCCAGAAAGAAATTAATGGCAAAACTTTTCTAACAATGAGAAATACCACAGAGAATAGCAGAAATATCATAATACTACAAAGGAGATGAACAGTTCCTGCAGTGAATTGCGTCAACAATTTTTTTATTTTATTTTACGCATACTTTAACAATATTGATTGTTCCAGAGATATATTTAAACATACAAAAGACATACAGGCATAAAACAATAGAAAGAGCTTAAGGTAGAATTCTTAATTACTATGTAATGAAAGGTAGATACAAAGAGCAGCAATTCATTAACAATCAAAAGACATTTACATTAAAATGAATTTTTCTTTAACAAGGCATATATGTCTGTGTATGTAAGATGGGGAACACAGACAATATTATGAATAATAATATTTACATTCACAGGAGTAGGTTTACAATATTCACTACATACACATTTTATTAATGTTTCAACATAAATTCAATAACAGTGATGAAAATGTTTTTAAAGCCAAAAGCATTACTAAGAAGAAAATAAATTTGTGAGAAGGGCCCTTTATATTAGAATCATTTATGCCATTACATTTTACTTCTGATGGAGACTCCTAATATATGAACATAGAGAGCATTTTTTTTATACCGCACATAAATAAAAGACATCACAAATCAATCATAATGATAAATGTCTTAAATCATTGTATCCTTAAATCAAAACCATGGTTAACATTTATGATGTGATTACGAGTAAAGTATGTAATTAGCTGTTTTGATTTTAAAATTACAAGAGGCATACATACATCTGTCATGATGGATTTCCTTCAAACCTTGAAGATGAGTGAATTTTGCTTTCATCTTCAATGAGAGATACATCCAGAATGCAAAATGGACTTCGGCAAGTGGGACATGGACATTTGGAGCCTAACCACGTCTCTGGATGATCCTGGTCCTGTCTTGATGCAAACCTGAAAGTGCATACAGGGGGATAGTTGCAGAGGCTGAAATTTTTTAAGATATCTGAGAACAAATGGGGAAATAATGAAGTAAATCCATCCATTAAAAATGCTCCCACTTAAGATGTGGTTTTCTCTCCGTCCCAATATCTTTCACACAAAACAAATAGTAAAAATACCACTTATGTTGCTCTGCTGCTTATAAGGCAGATTTTTTCCATCCCTCAATGCACTACAACACACTACAGCCAATCATCTGCCTCATTTGATAGACCAAAAATTGTTTACAAGTCTTCTATTCTTTTCTGCCTCATCTCTGAGAGGGTTCCATTTGACTCTCTTGTTTGCGATTATTAATTCTGTGGAAAGGGGAATGACGATATTGCAAGGCTGAGCAATTTCATCCTCATGTTGGATCTGATATTAGCTCTGACATGAGATGGACAGTCTTCCCCTTCAGTCTGTCTGTCCCTCAGAACAAAACATTAAATAAGACATTTGATAGCCAATGTTTACTTTCATTACTATCTTACATTGTAAACACATAGAATAAGCTAGAAAAGCAGCCAGTGAGCTGTTGATTATTGGATGACCTCACATCACTGCTACACATCTGGTAAAAATTGCTTTATTGTAAAGTGAAAAATTAAGTTACAAAAGAAATCTGGGTCTCTCCTCATTGAAGAGATGACCATTCTAAAAATATGTAATGAGAAAGCAATCAGTATTACATAGCAATAGTTCATGTACTCTAGATACACAATCAACAGCTGTGGCAAATAAAGCAAACTTAAGATCACTTTTATGATGTAAAGCACTTGCACTGTCTTTTTGGAAAGAGCTTCCAAATTATGTAATTTTCCTATATGATTAACCTATGCAGTTCAGTCAAATTGTACACAAAAAAGGGCTCAGCCTTGCAAATGATAATGTAATTCTGATTTTTTAATAGGTAGTTAGGACCTATGTCCATAGAAGGAAACAAATTTTGCAGCTTAGAAAGACCTGTGCAAGCTGCACAATTTCCAAAGAACCAAATCTTTTGCACTTTTTTGTTTTAAGTCAAAATGTCTAAATTATGCATCGTACAGAAAAAGTTATCGTCGTGTATCAGGTCAAATATAAGAAAATGTACACACATCACTAGGAAACTTATATGAAATGAATTTGTATTAAATTAGTTTAGCTTTAATTTGAATTCAAAAGAATGCTTGTAGGCTCAATATTTCCCCCAAAAATTACATAAAACAATAATTCTGGAAATATGGATTTTTGAGAAAAATCGATAAAACAATTTGTAGTAAAAAAATATCAATTCTATATTAATGAGTTATAAGGAAGCTTTGCATGTGTTGTGTAATTACTATGATTATAATCACCTCAAAGACAAAGGAGTTTAAATAACTCTTACTCCATGATCAGAGAATATTTAAATGGACCACAGCAATTTTCAGCTGCTGCAATATAAGAATTTATTATTCAAATTTCATAAATCCCAATCAATTCAAAATTTGGATTTGTTTCACTGAAGGATTAGTTATACCCCCTTAATTTTTTTATTTATCTACCTTTTGTAATATAGTACTCAAAACCTTTTGATTGCAAAACATGATCATTTCATTGAAGTTAGCTGTAATTTTTTACATGAATAACTAATATGATGCCTTATTACATTTCTTTACCAGTAACTATCACAGTAGTCTCACACTCAATCTAACTTGGTTTCTCATCTTTATCCTGCTGTCCCAGTGAAAATATGCCTGTAGTCAGACTGTTCAATGGGCCAAAGGCATATTTTTTTTCTTGTAACAAAGAATCACCATTAAAAATGTTTACAGAACACTCCTCAACATTTTTCTCTCTTAGTCTCAACAACATTGTACCTCTTTTGGGCAAAGAAATTAGATTATTTGCCTGGCCAGGATAAACAGGCACGATGTCAGCAGGAAAAGTCTTCAAAAATATTTAATTGATTTTCTTCATACCTGCCTAGGAAAATCATTCTCTTGTTTCAAGTTCTGACTCAAGGGATCTGATCTTGATTAAAATTACCTTTGATAAGTGTCTGAATTGAACACTAATTCCGCAAACTTGATTCTACATAGATGGAAGTTTTACTACAGACTCTTTCAATAATTTAGAAAAATAATTGTGTGACTTTTGCAAAATACATTGGAAAAGGAGATAAGAGAAAGTCTATTATGGTGACATCACATCAGCAATACATTATCGCTGCCTGGGCCACATTTGAATGTACTAAGCAAGCATTTGAACAGTACTAAGTTGAAGCCTTGGTTGCTACAGCATGTGAGATGGCAATTGAAATTTAAAAAGATGATCTGTTTGAGTGTTCTCTTCTGAGGAATTGCCATAAGAACAGCTTGTATATTTGCAATGTCCCATTGTAACTGCAAACCATCATACAGAGATTTGTCAAAAGTCACAATCTGACAGTAGTTCTCCTTGTGGACAACTATAGTGTAAAGCAGTCAGGATCTCCAGCACTTACTTGTCAGGCTGAATGAGGCTGGGATGACATGTAGCTTAAACATTAATGTAATGTAATTAACTAAGTGAATGGTCATTAATAATAAGAAACTCAACCAAGTCATCATTACAATAAATAACAAACATTAAAAGATTTAACAAATGTATATACCTGGGATGCTACATCACAGAAAACTTAGATTTTGATGAGGAAATAAAAATGAGATGTGGCTATGCTCAAGCTGCATTCCACAACATGAGAAGCGACACTGTTTAGAAATAAGACAAAATATGGTCCACTTTCAACAAGACGCAGTTGGAAAGCCAAGGAGATGTCACAGAAGAATGCTAAAGATAACTTGGATTATCAAACCCAGAACCACTTTCATCGAAGTCGAATTCATTGCCAACTTGGCTATCCAGGAGCCCCCACCCTAATTTTTTTCTTATTATCTAAAAGTATCTGACAAATTACCATTTTGCCATGCAGTCCATGCACCACATAGGTCTACAATAACAGGCCACACAGGAGTGCTCCCCAGAAATCGGAATACATCGTCTTTGAAGCTTGATTTCAGCTGGAGCTTGCATACACCCTATACAGGTTTCCAGTTCCTAAAATAATGGGAATACAATCACTAAGAAGGTTTAATAAACAAGATAAAATTTTCAATGAGACAGAAATAAAATTCTTGCCTCTGATGAATGGAAGCGTTCATTATTCAGTACTTGATCACGAAACACGGCTTGAAATTTGTCACTCAGTGTTTTATGGATGACAACATTTTTCAGATTAATGATCGGCATCTGTAATTTATCTTGTAGGTCCTTGAAGTCGACAGCATTTAGCCTAAAAAAAATTGGATCTTACCCGAAAGACGAAAACTATAGGGGATTTAGCAGGGGACACAATTACGATACCTTATAAAGAATGGTTTTGTTCTTTCTCTGCAACTTTTAACTTCGATGTTCAAGTACTGAGCACTACCTGAACTATCAGGTGACATCACATGATGATCTGCTTCCAGCAAAGCTAATGATATATCACTTTGATGAGCTATTTCCATTTTATACGGCATGACTTTCATAACCCAATTATCTGTTACTATTGTTTTCAAAACATAACCTGTGTTGATACATGTTTTGTCAATCCTGCGAGAAGAGTTTATTTGATAGCAATAAGAAACCTGAACGTATTGTGAATGACACAAGAACGCAAAAACTATTAGATAATTTGATTACCTTCTGAATTCTACGTTTATGTCGGATGCCACAGACTGCCAGTCATTAGGCATGTTTGAATACCTCATCAATATCTTTGCGATTGGATGACCGCTCCATTCGTACTTATGCCAAGTAAAAACAATATATCCAGCAACTAATGGTATTAACGAGGCAATCGTACTAAATAAAGTAAGAAGAGAGTTTTCGTGTACGCCAGATCCTGAATTCCAACACTGTGTCAACCCAATCACATAACCTGAAATACATTAAACAATACATACATGATTTGATCGACATTCAATTACTCCAAGAATAAGCTTTCATCATGGAATGCGATTTCTGGATGACTTCGGTATATAATTTTCCAAAATTACCAAGCGGCAGCAGAGAATGACATAAGACAGTTGCAGAAGTTCTACGAATGTGATACTGTATGAATTGCTCGTTTTCACTCCCGAGCCATTTCGAGAAAAGATATTCCACAGTGATTCCTGCAGAAACAAATGCACTTGGAGGGAAAATAAAACAAATTGAAATTAGAATATAAAACAATGTAAATGTTGACAGTGCTACATCTTTCGAGTACGAAAGGGTTTCATCCATTTTTAATATTTTCGTACTTCAATTATTTACAACGTTATGCTTATGTTCCCAAACTTCCTTTAGTTCATCTCGGCTTCATTTATATCATTTGAACCTGTTTTGTGTACATTTAGAATAGTTCTCTATATAAAAAGTAACTTTTATTTGTTTTACTTAATTTGGAGCTATTATCCGTTTCTACATTTACTCTTTCTCTAAAATTAAGAACGACTGTTTTCTTAAACAGGTGGGTGTTAGGTTTTAGGGCGGCGGTCGCTTCTGACGTTCAAGAGTCATGGTGTCAATAACATTGAACAATTCTATGAACATCCTTGCGATTCTCTATTTTGTATGCTTCGTAGTTAATGGTAAGTGCAAGTAAAATATAATTTATGAAGCATACGTAAAGTGCTGGATAATTAATGGTAGGCATTAAAAATTAATCGCAGTTGGTTGTTCGAAAGAATGCTTACCAACTAAAGAAGCAATAAATACTTATCGGATAACGCATAATTTAAGAAGATAGTCAATTTCTCGATATGTTTTTTTTTCATAAATCATTTCTTTTTCAGGAGAACTTCAGATTGACGAGGAGAACGTGTTGGTATGGTGTACTGTCAATTTCGAGGAGCAAGTAAAATGCAAAAATCTATCTCGTGCAATCGAAAGAGATTCGTACAAATTTGGTAGAGATAAAATGATCCTCCGCTGCGATCATGTAATTCCAAATTGGATTTATTAATTCTATTGCTAAATTTTAATCGCATTTTCATGATATTAAGTCTGTGATGAATTTTTATTTTAGGGCGTCAATAAGTTTGAATGTATGGATAAGCTTGATATCGAGTCATCACATGTTACTTCACTGGATCCAGGAGAAGTATTTGTTGGAGGAAGGTATCACAGTTTGGTACCTATTATGCAAGAAGTTAATGAAGGTAATATTTCAAGAGACAAATTGTAACGTCTATACTGAGTACCTCAGTATTTTGAATTCATTACTCAGTGCGTTTGGTGAAGGTTATTTCTTATCCAAGAGTAAAAAAAGCTAATGGAATATCTCCATATTTTCTCTTTCAAGATTCATCCTTCAGTGAATATGCTGTGGCTGTAATTAAGAAGGGATCTCTTCCTGATCTTAAAAGTATTCACGATTTAAGAAAGAAAAAAGCCTGTTTCGCTGGTGTTGGAACATTAGCTGGATGGGTCATTCCTATATACACGGTGAGGATGATTAAATATTTATTCATTTGAAAGGCGTAAGCTGGTAATTTTTAAAAAATCTTTCTATTACTCTTTTCAGTTGATGAAAGAAGGAGGTTTGGAAATAATTGATTGTAACAACCATGTGAAATCAACCACTAACTTCTTCGGGCCTAGCTGTGCAGTGAATTCCTTGATCAATAAATTCAATCCTGTTGGTATGTAAAATCTTTATTTTCTTGTAACAACTGTCATGGGAACTCAACTTGCAGTTCTCAACATGATCACATTAATTTTATTTAAGGAGGGACTTTACAGTATCAACAAATATGGTTAAAAGTGCTGGTATATTCTTAAATGTTTACGCCATTTATACATGGTCAGGAAATAGATTTTTAAATAGACATTTCTTTATGTATAATGCAAATCAAAGTTGAAATGGATATTTAATGTAAGTTTCTTTTATCATAGGTGACAATTCAGATCAGTTGTGCAAACTGTGTGCAGGGCGTTCGCCTGGTCAAAAATGCACAGAAGCTGATCCATATGCAGGATATGAAGGTGCATTCAGATGTCTTGTAGAAGCTGGTGATATTGCTTTCCTTCTGCATACAACTGTCCATATTATGACATCCTCTGGATCTGATTTAAGTAAGTAGAATCTGATTGGATTGGTAGCTATTGAACAGTTGTAATTGTGACTATAACTTTGAAAGGAATTGATTTTTTTAATTCTCTTTTTGCTTTAGGCATTTGTTGCATTTCTTTAGGGTTTCATGATATTGTGGTGATATTTTGCTCTATATAAAACCCTAATATAACATATATGTATTTAATTCTTCCAAAACTTTTATCCATTAATAAACTTCTACTTTTAATAAATAATTTATTAATTCGTCTGAGTTTCAGTCCTTTCTATTCATTTCATATGTCCAAACCAACTTAAATATAAATGGTTTTTTAAGATATTAGATCTCATTAGAAAATAAATATATTTATAATTCTTTTCCAATGAGTAGTACATATAAAAATGAGTTACATATTAAAATATGTATGTTAACCATGAGTAGTAATAATTTAAATGAGTTCTTTATTAAATTTTTGTTTTACTTTGGCTCCTTTTTAATTTTTGTTATTTTTTGTAATGTTGAATGCTGGAAAATTTGTCACTAAATTCATTGTTTCATATCAATTTTCCTGTCTAGTGTGCCTAATTAAATTTTCTATAATTATTTTTAATGCATGTACACTCATTGGCCTAAATGCAAGGAATTAATAGTATTTTGTGCCTGATACATTGTAGTATTGTAACCATTTCTTTGATATTTTGCCGTATCAGTCCATGTATTTAAAGAGCTAATTATAATTAATATATTCTTACCTAAAATACTGCTAATTAAGTTACACTTGCTGCTTTTATAAAAAGCACTTGAAAGCAGTGGCTGCCTCTGTTGTTATCTTGAAGTTAATTTTTTTTTAATATTTCAGTTTCGGTGAAGGAGAATGACTTTGAACTACTCTGTAAAGATGGCTCCCGGCGTCCAGTGAGAGAATACAGATCTTGTAACTGGGGTATGGTACCCTCCCACGCAATTGTTACAACATCTGCAAAGAGTGTTTCTCTGCGCCAGAAGTATTACCGCTTCTTGAAGGTAATTTTCATTATTTCAGCAATTGTAATTTTTGTGTTTACTGTAACATTTGTTTTCTGATGTAATAAATTGCCATTCAGTATTGTTCAGAATTATGGCAACACTCAGTAGTTTATCATTGGCAATCCTTGGGACTACCATAAGCCACTTAGTGTAACCGGCAGAGGGAGTTCAATTCCAATGAGTGAACTATTAGGAAAAGGTTGGCAGAACTGCTGTCAGTGCATATTATCCAAAAGAAAAGTAAGAGTACCATTTGATATGTTAACAGTTTTGGATGCCCTTGCAAATCCTGCTTGTTACATGCCTCAGAAGCAAATGGGTTTTGGAAAAGAATTTTATTTGGAGTCCTTTGGGGTCCTTTGCTGGGGGTCCAATAAGGAATTAGCTATACCACTGTTTGAAAGTGTTAAGTTCCCTTAACAAATCTGTTGTGAAAGATTAAATCATATAGAAGAGAGGAGTTGAGATAAAATTGGAATTTTTTCATTGGATTTTTATTTTTAACAGAAATACAATGTGGATGTGAAAGATACTAACTACCTAATGCTCTATATATTGACTACTTTCTGAAAAGATTTTCTCCTCTAAATCATCTTTGAATACTTGTGCCAGTAAGGTAGGTAAGAGAAAGCCTAGATTTTTCGTACATTAAATTTTTGGTTGTGTTAAATTGTGAATTATACTGTAGTTAAACAGAAGACTCGTGCTTTGGAAAGAAGATATGGCCTGTCCCCTGGTCAGATGTAATTTAATGGAGTTTTGACTGTTCATAAAGTAAACCTTTATGAATTTTGTTGGGATTTGGGGGGTTGGGATTCACAAAAAATGCAAGTTTACTTTCAAAGTGAATAAAGGTTTTGATACAGAAACTGTTTTCTTCTCAGTTATAATGTGTGAGCTTGTTGGATTTTTACATAATTAATCATGTAATTATTTTTAATATCATCCAAAATTTGTGAATATATTAGGTTCTCTAAATAACTTTACGAAGCCTAAATGTGCCCTCTCTGGCACTTGACTTTTCCTACAAAAAATATTCATTTGCAAAATGTGTTTAAAGTTGAACTTACAGAATAGTTTTGGACTCGTATGTGATAAACTACTTGTAGATGTACCAAATTGGTGAAACTCCATTTTAATTACCGTTTTACTCCATTACCAATAGCAACTTCATGGTCAGCCAAGAGATCTTAACAATTAAATTTGTCTATGGCACACTGATTGTGAAGACGTATTTAGTATTACTGAAAACTTTGGAAAATTACTCTTCACCTTCTGAGCCTTTTGCATCACGTTATGAAGGGAGCCCTATCTAAATCCTTTGGGGTGTTCTTGTATTAAGGAAAGAAATAATTGAATGGGCAGGTGTAGGACATAGAATGAGAAACAAGCAGTCTCCGTTCCTCTGACCCTTTCAAAGAATGCATTTCACTGCTTACCAATGTTGTTGGCTCCCAAGGAGAAACAGACATGAAAACTATCTAGCAAATAGACCACAGACATTTTTCAAGTTCCTCTAGATTGCCAGAGAAGAGATGTAGAGTAAGAGTTACTTGGAAGTTTGTTATCTTATCATTGATATTGACAAGTTTTAGACCTCTGTCTTTGACTCGGCCGCTTATTAAGTTTGGTTGTTCTCAGTCTTCCATATCTCACAAAATCTGAATATATTATATGTTTCTGCATTTTAGATTTAGTACCATTTGCCTGGATTCTATATTTGAAGAATGTGATGCAAACTTAGCACTAAGAACTTATCAGCAACAATTACACTTCTTTTGATGGTCATTCTACTTGCTATCTGTGCCCACTTTGTACTTTCATCCTCAAAACATTCCTACTGCATTGGCCGTCAATCCCCAAGTACACTCCAGATATTTATTAACCCTGTTGTGCCACTCCATATTCAGGTTATTATGGTTTCTGTTCTTCTATGAACCACACCCAAGTCTTGCAAATTTCTCTGTTTAGTTTTGCACCAATAGCATCCTTGTCTTTGAATGAGTGAGTATGCCAAAATCATTAGCAATCATTTTATTTGCATTGTCAACATATGCTGAAGTGCTGGTTTCTTCTCTGATAATTTTGTAATTTGAATCCATTTTGGATGTTGATCTCCAGTGGTTAACATTCAGACAATCACTCTTCTTTGTTAGCAAGGATAAAACTACTCATTTCATAGAGTTAGGAAGTTCCCCACAAGTGAATCTTTCTTAA
>KZ309230.1:1020298-1038911 GCA_000376725.2 Ladona fulva | reverse complement strand
ATAATGTGACATTTTGGCACTTCTTTTTGTATGAAGTGTTTCTTTGATATTTTATTGTCCACAAAAATCTGGTCCTTACTGCTGTTTATGCATTTAATTTGTAATATGATATTTATGTTATTTGGATTCAACTATATATGTTAGAATTTACATATCTTTTTCCTTGTTCTTATTACAATCATAATTGTATGGTCCCAAGATGATATATTTTCTTTGGTACCATAACATTGTAATAATTCAACATTGTCTTCAATTAGTAATATTTTAATAACTTCAAGAAGTGTTGCATATAGTGTGCTCTCATTGTATTGTATTTTAATGTATCAATATATAAAATATTGCTATGATGATGTTACCACCGATTTAGCAGTCCATCTGTAATGTATGTACTAATAATTATAATATTTGGAGCCATTTCCCGGTATGATTTTGGCATCAAACCTGAGGAATAGTTACAAGACAAATTTTTAAACCGTAATATGAATGAAATTCTACTGCAAGTACACTTAGTTCAATGCCAAGACAGATCATATTTCTCCCATATGGTTAACAGAGCATGGCTTTTTAAAATTTTTTATGGACACTACGGAAAAAAAATTGCTAATATTCGGAAAATAGATAGAACTAATGATTATGGCTCATATATAAGTTTAAGAACTTCTAAATTGATCATTTGATGCCAGGGCACGTTAATTTTTACTCCATAAGGAATGTACAGGCAATTCGGATAATATTTTGAGCTACTTCCCGTTTTGATTTTGCCTTGATAATTAAATGTTAGTATTTTGAGCAGCATCTAAGCTGTAATAGGATTGTCCATATACCGCAATAGAAAACTGCTGATAAAGTATGGCAGGTGGTGTAGTGCTGGCGGTTTATGGCAGGGAGTGTACAGCAGAAGGTATATGGCCAGCAGCGTATGGCAGTAGGTGTATGGAAGCTGGTCTATGGTAGTCGGTGTATGGCAGTCAGTGTATAGCAGACGGTGTGTGGCAATCATTGTATGGATGGCGATTTATGACAGTAGGTATAGGGCAGGTGGTGTTTGGCAGGCGGTGTATTGCATATTTCCCAAATTGGCATTCCTTTGAAATCTAAGAAATAGATTTAGATCAGTAAGTCGTCCAAAGCAGCCAATGGTGTCTGGTAGGCATTGTATAATGCTTTAGCTAATCTATTTTAAATTAAGCTTGCAGTATGCAAGTATCTTTTACTCATGTTCTATATTTTTGCATGTAATGTATAGGATGTAGCTAATATGAGTTATCCAGAGGTGGTATTATTTATCTTTTTCAGGATACAGCACGTGGTATAGTGCTTTTGCCTGAATCTCAGCAGACTTACAAGGGATATTTAAAAGATAAACTCCAATTAATTCTTGGAGTTTATGACTGCCCTGTTGGTCGTATGACCTTATGTGTCACTTCTGATCCAGAATTAGAGAAATGTGTGAAAATGAAGGTACTCATTTCTATATCACATCTTGATTGGATGAATTACTTTGCTGTTTATCATAATAAAGCTGTATTTTTTCTACTTGATTACCAAGGAAAACATTTACAGCATGAGTCAAAATAGAAATTTAGAAATATCTGTTTGAGTAATAAATGTGCATGGTAGTTAGTGCATTAACTTCAAGTTCTTCTAATTGTGTATAATTTATAAAGTTGTTCTTAGTTTTAAATCTGAAGAGCTTAAATTTACCTTTTAATGTGTTGCATATTTATTGCTAGCTATAGATAATTCAGCAACAGATTTTTTAGTTTTTATACATTTAGTAAAAGTATTACTGCTTGATAGTTACATATGTACAAGTATGTGAATGTACATAACTTATGATGGTTTTCATCATCTATAATGAATGTATGGTCTTTGGATAGCCAAGTGGATAACACTATTGACAGAGTTTGATGGTGGGCTCCTTCAAGTTTGAAAAATATTCTAAAAGTGCCTGAATTTAAAGGATCCTTAGCAATCTAGAGGAGCCAATACAGTATAATAAGAGCAGTAGCCATGACAAATGATTCTAAATGCCACTTGGCTATGCCTTGGCACAACATAGTCTGTTGCATCGTGAATTTAACTGTAATTTTTGTTTGGATGTTATCTTATTTATCTTTAGGATGCTCTGAGAGCACAGTTGCTCAAACCTGAGATGAATTGTATGAAAGCTAAAGGCCAAATCAGCTGCATGCAGTTAATTCAAAGAGGGTATGCATTTACTTTAAATATTATTATTACTCTTAGTGCACTTAACATTGTTCTAAAGGTATGCAAAAATTTGTTAAGATTAGGAATTTGATTATTGGAATTGTTTGTTTTATAAAATAATCAACTTAGTATTTGAACTCTTTAGATCTCCCTCTGTTTTATCTTTATCTATTTTAATCTCATTTTTTACTTGAAAAATATAATAGATGAACAATTATAAAATGGAGGAATAACTATCTACTAAGAATTGCCATCTGTGCTAAAAGCACATTTTGTCGCTTTGTTATTTTGAGATATTTTTGACCAACAAATGTTCCGAGTTTGTTCTGGGTTTGTGATATACATGGATATGTGTGCAAAAAAAATGATTTAAACTGAGAGTAGAAAACTAAGACATAGAAGTTGATCAAATAAATTCCATAAAAATTAGTACAGATTTAAACATGGAAACATAAACACTGAACAAAACAAAATTTTCTTTGTATACCTCAATTTTGCTGAATATGTTGTTCAGTCCTCCAAAATTATCCCTTTTTTGTCCCTGCAAAGATGAAGAGTTTATTTTCTCACTTTGTTGTGTCTAAGCCATGTATATCTGTTCCCCTTGTAATGTGTAAAATCAGACTTAATGAGAAACACTCATTTGACCCAGCGGTTTGTCAAAGACACTGCGAAGGGGGCCATTCCAAATTGATGTCACACATGAGAGAGATCTAGGAATATGTAACACTGTGACATGGGAGGGGGTGTATGTAATACAGTTCAATATAACAAATAAATAATACTTTTTTGCAAAATCTTGGTAATCTTGGAACCGTAAACCGGGGCTTACTTGGACCCATAGCAAAAAAAGGCTGTAAATGGCCAATAGAAAGACATTTTGCATTACAAGTGGTGTCATATAGACAGGAAAATCGTTCCACCGAAACTTATTAAAAGGGGGGTGGGGAAATTTAGGGAATTTTAGGAAAATTCTTTTGATGTATTGATACTGTTCTATTAACAGAATTATTATGTTGTAGATCCATCTATTATTACTCTGTTTTCCTTCAATCACAGGGCTGCTGATGTGGCTGTACTTGATGCTGGTGATGTATACTCAGCAGGACTCAACTATGACCTAATTCCATTCATTGCTGAAGTTTATAATTTAGGGGCTCCTGAGTATTATGTGGTTGCAGTAGCAAAGGAGGAGGACCCTGACACTGAGTTAACCTTCCTGAAAGGTATTAATCATGTGAATGCTTCTGTATTCATATAATGTTAACTTAACTCTCCTCAATTTCAAAATTTCATTACAAAATTGTTTGCAACATTCATTTTCCAGGTAAAAATACATGCCACTCAGGAATACAACTAGCAGCTGGTTGGGTTATTCCCATGGCTTTCCTGATATCTAACGGATGGATTCGTAGCTATGGATGTGATTCTATTCATGCTGCTGCAGAATACTTCACCAAATCCTGTGTACCAGGAAGCCTTTCTCCAGATTATAATACAGGAGTTCCAGATGGCAACCTTTGTCATTTATGTCATGGGTCCAGTAAGAGTTATTGCCAACGAGATGCTTCAGAAGATTACTTTGGAGATACTGGTATGACTTTTAAAAGTTTGCAGTCATATTAATAATAATAATAAAATGTATTCAGCATAAATAGGAACCCCCAGTTACATGGTAGAATATGTTTAATTATTCTGCTCTCATGATGAGCATTCATATCTGAGCTTTCTCTAATAATTGTCAAACAGCAAAGTGCTATTTGATGCTACAAGTCTCCAAAATTTCATAGTTTTAATCTAGCTAGTCATCTAAGAAAGAAATCATTTTGTAAAAGATACTACCAAAGTCACATTAGCAGCCTCTTCATTAATATATTTATTTCCATATTTTTAAATTCACATTCAGGTGATCTTTAGAATTTTGATAAATTCTGAATAGTGCGCCTCTGCATCATGGCTAGAAAATGTTTCCTTTGATTTTCTTCCAAAATTCTCTGTGAGTACTTCGACAAGTGTATGTAATTTCAATGTGGATAAGCATTTCAACACACTATATTCTCAGGTGCTTTCCGGTGTTTGGTTGAGGGGGGAGGAGATGTTGCTTTTATGAAACACACAACTGTGATGGAGAACACCGATGGTAAACGAAGTGAATGGTGGGCCCGTAATACTCTTACCAATGACTTTCAGCTCCTTTGTACTGATGGTAATTATTGCTTTAATTTAACTAGGTTAGGATTGCTACCATATTTATAATTTGGTATCTGCGTTTCTGACTTTTCAAAACTCTTAATTATAGCTCAGAAATAATTATTTTTACAATTTATTATTTTGCTACTGCAGGGAGAAGAGAAACTGTGCAAAATTATGCCAATTGCAATTTAGGAAAGGTTAAAGCAAACGCAATTGTTACCCGTGGAGGAAGAGGATATAATGAAACTGAATTGAATGCATTCACAAACTTATTTGTTTATGCCCAGCAGTTTTATGGAAGAAAGCATCATGATGAATGGAGGTAAGTTATCAAATTTAACTAACTAATATATATATATTTAGCTAACTGTAAAAGGTTTGTCATTACTGGAGTATCACTATGAACACCCCACCTATATTATTTGAAATTGGAGTAACTGGCGTATCTAGAAATTTCTTACAAATTAAAGAATACTACTGTATCAAATACTTGATTTCATTACATTGTGTGAAACATTCTTTGAAAATTCATTTCAGTTTGTAACTCTCTGAAAGATAGCTTACAAATTAAGTAAAGACATTAAAAAAAACTCCTCATTAATGATCCAAATAAATTTTAGCTCCAAAGAATCTTGAAATTCACTGCAATGTGTTTCTTGTGGGGGAAAACTACACCAGCCTAGCATAAAATCCGACTTTTAGGGGATGTTCTTTCAAATTACATTTTGGAAGCACCTCCAGTAACTTTCTCGTAGGTTTCATGGTGACAAATGACTCGACGTAAAAACTTAATTTTTTCCAAACCAGAGCTCATACAGCAAAATGTTTGTATCTCAAAACCCAATTTTCCATTGTATCTTATGGTAAATCAATTAATCTGTTCTGTCATGGAAATTTTGAGACAAAAAACCTTATTTTAACTTCTGCAATATGATCCCTGAGGGGCAAAAGAAAAATGAATTTGGCCATAACCATTTTAATAATTTTTGGTCACACATAGTCATACAATTATTATCTTCAAGCAGTTATGAAAATATGTAAAGAGGAAGGACTTACCTAAGACCAATCTCTTTAGTTGGTTTCTCTGTCAGTAACCGAATTTCTTCCTCTGAAAATGTCAAGGAAAAATATAAATGGAGCAGAGATGCTCGAGGATACATATGAATTTTGATCAGATTCTAAACACTGATACAGCATGATCATTTAAGAGATCCTTCCCAAATTCTCCCACTTTGATAGAATAATCGGCTTAAGTATTGCGTGCAAAATGAACTCTAGATAAGCCTGGTGCAAGTAGCAAGTTTCTCTGTAAGAGCTTTCTCCATAGCTTTTTGATCTTAATCATAGAAAATCTCATAGGAATCACATTATCTATTTTTAGTTTTCTACTATAATAGAGGAAGATTGAGGCAATGCACATAAATTTTGTCAAATTTGTAACATTTTGTAAATTCCGTCAAATAAGAAAAAATTGTACCAGGGGGAGGTTTATTGTGTGGTTATCTACATGGGCTTGCTCATACATACATCAGTAATTGGGATTATAAAAGCACTACAGTTCATATGTCAAAATTAAGTTCATATCTTGAGGTCATAATGGGGTACAAAAAAGTTCATATGTCAAAAAGTTTATATGTTGAGCAGTTCGTAAGTCAAGGAACCACTATACATTGCATTTAAAGGAACATTTTTACCTGTCCTGGCCTCAAACAGTGGATCAACTAGAAAGTGGTCAACCTTGAATATAGAACATAGTCATAAACCCTATTCATGTTCCAAGTTAATGCTTTCTTTCTTTTTGGGAAGTGCCACATAAAAAGTATGTAAAATTCATGTATTTTTAATGGGAAGAATATAGTGTTGATAGCAAAAACATTTCAGGGGACTTCTTTTCAAATTACATGTCATAAGCACCTCCAGTAGCTTCTTCAGTTTCATGGTGACATCAGGAAATACCTCAAAAGAGGATCTTTGTAAAGGATTTCTTACAGAGAATATTTAACTTGCCCTATAAATTGCTAGCTCTATTAGAACATACATATAACTTGTATCTTATATATCTATTATGTATACCTGCTTATAGGGTTTTTTCTCAAAAATCCTAAATCCAAAATTACCAAAATATTTTTTTATCATGAATCTATAACTTGTGTAATGCCTAGGAATAACTTTTAGTGGAGGAATGTTTTATTGGGATGTAAACCATAGGCTCTTTCTTTTGCTTTCAAAGTACAAACACTGCTTGATAGTGTGATCTATTTGTGCTCTTGGTATTTTTAGTGAGTTATTATCTTCTCACAATCTATTGCTCCCTATCTGGTGAAATCATTGCCTCGGTGAAATTAGTTGACAATCCAACTTTTTTATTCCTTAATTTGTTCCATCAAACAGATGGCGATTTTAAAAGACTTTTAAGTAATGATTTTTTGTTAAAAAAATTCTTGATTGTAATTAAGCTCAAATGTATCTTTTTCTACTTTTTCCTTGCAGTTTCAGCATGTTTTATTCCAAACCTCCCTATTCTGATCTGATCTTCCAAGATGCTACCCTCCAGTTACATGTACTCAAACCATCAAAAAGAAATTTCCGATCTTACCTTGGACGCAGTTTCATGCGTGCTCGCTCCATTGTTGACTGTCATGCAGGTGCACCAGCTGCATCTGGATCGTTTATTTTTGTAGTAATTTCATCCCTTGCCCTAGTGCTTCTTTCATCATGGCTACAATGACTTGTGGCATAAAGTGAGATATTATGTGGTGTATTGAATAGGTATTTGTGCTGTAAAAGTAAGACTTTATCACTTTTGTTCTCTGTGAGTGATAATTTCATTTACATTACACTTAGGCTAATCTATCCTTTGGTACCTCAGGCCACAGGTACCTCGGTAGTTCTTATAATTCAGCATTGCTTTGTGTGAGAGTAATATTTGAATCACTTTATGAATCACGAAGATGTTCTTGTTATATTTGTTAATGATTTATGTTTATAATGTGACATTTTGGCACTTCTTTTTGTATGAAGTGTTTCTTTGATATTTTATTGTCCAC
Organism: Ladona fulva; assembly: GCA_000376725.2. Taxonomy (NCBI): domain Eukaryota; kingdom Metazoa; phylum Arthropoda; class Insecta; order Odonata; family Libellulidae; genus Ladona; species Ladona fulva. Next base: position 1,031,460 of record KZ309230.1, on the reverse strand, counting down.
AAAAATCTGGTCCTTACTGCTGTTTATGCATTTAATTTGTAATATGATATTTATGTTATTTGGATTCAACTATATATGTTAGAATTTACATATCTTTTTCCTTGTTCTTATTACAATCATAATTGTATGGTCCTCAATCATTAGCTGTGTATACTTTTAATTCATTTTTTCAACTGTAATCCTACAATCGACCATTTTGTTGACATGTTTTTTTATGTTAATTTTTTATCTCTACTTTTAATTTTCCTTTCTTTGCTGTAAACCACCAACCAATATTTAAGATGTAAATATTTGCTAACTCTGAAAAGTATGAGTTGTAGTGAATGATGTTTGAATTGATTAGATGTATGAGCATAGTGATTCCTCTATATTCCAACTAATTGTTTTTTAAAGGGTATGTATTTGTTTTTTTTTATCTCAAAAGTTTTACCTTATATGATTCCGTCCAAAGAGCCAGACAATTTAAGATACTCAAAGAGCCTTGTTAATGTTATTCAGGATAAAATATTTGCTCATATTTTTGACATTTTCATTTTGAATGACTTGATAATGTATATGAATCATAAAATCTATGAACTGTAGCTTAGTCTAATTGTTTTTTTATCAATTTAATGCATGTTTTATATCTTGTTTCAGATTTAATGTGATATTAAAAATCTGTTACTTTCACGATGAAACACTCCTTAATACAATAAAGGTGATGGTTATTGTAAAGAATGAAATACCTCTGTTAAAATTTTATGGAATAAATTTTTGTAGTTTTTTTACCATTGTGTTATTTGTTGACAGTAATTATTATTCCTCTGGTGTTAATGGTAGTGGTGCCCATGGTAACTAGATACGTAGGTTATTATCTTATATTATAAAGTAGTGTGTGTTTGTGTCTGTATGTTTGTCAACATAAAACTCATGAACCAGAACTCTCACAACTTTCANTTCTAAGGAGCATGATGAAATGACTAGGTGTTAGTTCCACTTGAACAAATACTTTATGGGGTCTGGTTTCAAACTTCACAATTTCATTTTCAAGCAAGATTACATCACAAGCAATATCCTTATATAAAATAGGAGAACCATCAATTCAACAGACTGTGTTTGGATTGGTTGCTTGTTGTCTTGATGTTCTTCCTTTGCATATAAGGATTTGCATGTGATGTTACTCAACTGATTCTCTGGCCAACAGTCGTTGCCGCCACCTTGCGGAAAAAGCAAAAATGAAAAGAGCATGTCCAAAACTTTGTGTGCCCTTATAGGAGCTGTTTGAAATGAAATTTTTGTTATATTTTAATGGTAGTTCAAAATGGCACAGTTAAAAGACTTTGGTAATAAATTTGGGATCATATGTAATTCTCTGATGCTTAATTTTGAAACTATGATGCTTTATTCAATTGAATTGTTAATTCAGCTTTGGGTATATTCATTGCTATTCATAAACTGTTAGTCTCTTGATTGTTAAGTCTGCTCAGATGCTTACTTTAAGCCATAAATTATTGACTTTCTCAGCATAATATCATAAGCTGATGTCAGCATGTTTAGCATTTAAATTATTATTGCCTGATGGTGATTAGTCTAAAAGATATTGTGTGTACTAGAGCCAGTAAGTATGTATATATACACACACACATATCTGTTGCACCATTGTAATTGTAATAACAGATATATATTTATTAATACTTGTTTTCTTGTTACAGAAAGCAACTGAGTTGTATGGGTCTTCACCTTCAAATAAAAGCACTACTAGTTTACCCAGAGATTTCAATGAACCACTGTATACAACTGATTCACGTAACAGTATTCCAAGAGTTTCTGGATTTTCTAAACCTGATGATGAAGAATTTCAAATCTTTGAATCTGCTCCAAAGTATGGCACTCGAAGAAGTTTACTATTCCAGGTAAGTGGAGAAATCAATTCACTCCTGTATGAATCAACCATTCAGTTGAGAATAACCATGAAAAGATCTCAATCCCTAAAGTGCGCCAAGGAAAAATACTCCTTTCCTCTTGAGATGTCAAATATCCATGAAAAAACGAAAGTCTGAATGTAGGCAAATTTTTTGTTCTCACTTCTTTATATGATAGGTATGCATGTATTTTCAGTATTTTTGGCTTATGGGTAGCTTCCGATAATGAATAATTAGAGGATCTCCCTAGTGGGTATGCGACCTCTCACAAAAAAAATCGAAAATACTCAATATATTCTTTACAAATCACTAAAAACTTATATTTAGATTCTCAAGTAGTGACCAAAAAGCTTTTGGATCCTCGTCTAAGTATTCACATAAAATCATCTTTTTAAATTAATGCAGGACATCTCACATAGTTCGTTTCGTCACAGATTTTGCTTCTTTATATTCGCTCTTAACTTGGATCGTGTTGACACTGTTGGGTAGGCTCGCATTGGCTTTTAATTTAGAATGCAAACTACTTTCTTTTTTTAGAGCTTTCCTTGTCTCTTTATTATACCATGTAGGTTTGTTTTGAAAGTTTGGAGGGAACAAATTCGTTCATAAGGTTGCGCATTGTCCTTACAAAGAGATTCTAAGTGGCCTTGGGATTTAAACAAATTGTGCATGTTTTGTACAATAGAAAATCTGATATGAGTTGATTATTAAAACCCTCAAAATCAGCTAACTATCTGATTTAATGAATTTTTTTACATTATACTTACCGTATTTTCCGGCGTATAAGACGACTTTCTAGCACCTGATATCTTTCTTAAAAGTCGGGGGTCGTCTTATACGCCGGGAATATGGCAGCAAGGAGGAGAGAGGGACGGAGGAGAGGTGGCCGCACTGAACAAACACTTCATGCTAAGTACCATGATGTCATAAGCATTTTAATTAAAAATTTCTATATTGAAATCAAATCTGATGTTTTTTTATTTACCGGTAGTGTACGTTGGAAAAGGGGTAGTCTTATACGGAGAGTATAGCACAAATTCTATATTTTAACTGGAAAAGTTGAGGGTCGTCTTATACGNTTGCCAAATTTGTCACTTGGTCTTCCCTTTGATCACAGTTCAAAGACCTCTATTCACAGTTTTTCTCTTTTATTAATAATCCAATTAATACATTTTTTATCCATATAAAGCTATATTTTTTATAAAGTTGTTTAGTTTTTATTTTCAGTATCAATTTCTCTATTTACATGTTAACAGCTTCTTTTTCTTTTTGAAGACAATTACCTTTTTTATCTTTAAGCTTCATTTATTACAGTATTTATATATTGGTTTTGTTTGCTGCATTACAGTTTCTCTGCCTTCTTTCAAATGATAAATAATCATCAGATGAAGTTCATCTGTTGATATTCTGATATTGCCTTCTAAAGATCTTTTAGCTCTCTCTGCCAAAATGGCCACTTCATCAGCAAATCATAGCACTTTGATATCCATTTGATGGTCATTTAGTTTTTACTCCCTTAATGCATTTTTCTGTGAAATCTACTAATAGATGTCTGTAAATAATTTTGTTTTATGGATAATGATATGATAGTTAAATTGCAATGTTTTTTATTTATCAGTAATTATTGACTCTATTGGTTTTTCAAACCTCAAGTTAGATGGCTCAAGTATTAAAGTAAGACCAGTAATTAAACTGAGTATTTACATTGCTTTTTGGGTTTGCATAATTCATTAAGAGGTGTCCCAGTGGCGGCTTATGCATGAAATGACCTCTGGGGTTGATTGGAATTACTACTCAAGAGATGTTCTAATGCCATAGCACTTTTAGAATTACTGCTCAAGGTATGTTCTAATGCTATCATTCACCAACTAGGCCAAGTGGACAGTTGTTACTCAATGCTGCACTTGATGGAATTCGAGACTTGAAAGGAGAATATAGGGATTTTGGTGTTGTCACAACTCCAATGCTTCACTTTTTTGTCGATGAGGCTAATAAAAAGAATGAAATTTCAGAGTCATTTTACTTCTCAAAGCTCTCTCGAGCCTTCAGGCAACTTTGTGAAGAGGTAAGCTGCTATATACATATCTCCTGTAATGAAAATTGCTTCTGAATATTTATCAATCTATTCATCACTTTCATATCTTCTGTTTGTTATTTGACAAGAAGATAGAGTTACTGTTTGATATAGAACATCTCCAACAAATATATCCTCTGAAGGTACTAAAACTGAAAAATAACTTGTTCCTTTTGAGTTTTAATTGCCATATAATGGCATCTCCTTCCAGATTGAAGTGCATGGCAACTATACCACAAATATAAGTTTTGATGGAGCCAATGGTGTCGGAGCTATTAAAATGAAAGCATTGGCTGGCATTTTAGGAGAGAATTTGTTGACAATAAATATATATAACAGCGGGGATGGTATTCTCAATTATGAGGTAATATTACCATTATTTTAAGTGATTGAAATGTATTTTTTCATAAATTTTAGTTTAGGTATTTTGAGGATGGTATATACCTTAGTTTTCTCCTCTTTTCTATTTATATGCATAGCATTCATTGATTCAAAATGCAGTGAAAGTAGTACAGGGTTTTTTCTAGAACACTTAGAAAGTTAAGGGGTGTGAGATTCCTGAAACTTTTGAATTTCCTATTCTTGACTAATATTGCTACATGAATAATTTTGTCCATGTTACACTGAAATATATTTTGAGGAACTTGGACAAAGTTATCTTCACATTTATGAAGTTCCGCTGAGTAACAGCTGAATCCATGGTTTATAAAATTGCTACATTTTTGTGATATCTTATGCACAGAGCCTACAATAATTTCATTTATATACAATTATTCTCGAAACATGATCTGTTTTAGTGTGGAGCAGACTATGTTAAAGTTCAGCAGTTGCCCCCAAAAGGTCTGAGTTGTCTGCAACCTGGAGAAAGAGGAGTTTCTGTTGATGGTGATGCTGACAGACTGGTATACTTTTACTTAGATGCAAATAATGCATTTCATCTTTTAGATGGTGATAGAATTGCTAGCTTGGGTAAGATTTAATTTGATAGCATATTAAAATTTAAATAATTCTGTTATCTAATTGTTGTATCCATAAGAAATATTTTCCAACTCATTTTCACGGAAATACAGGTTGCATGCTAAGTATCCCTTTTGTTAAATAGTTTTCTAAATGTAATCACCGTGAACTCAGGGTTTTATTGTACAATATGATTGCAAATAATTATGATTTGTATAGTAATATGCGTAACCATAACATGTAAACACATGTAAAAAAGCTACATGTACAGGTGTAAATGTATGTATGATTTTCACTGCTTGAAGTATACATGATGGCAAAGGAATGTTTATATATTACACAGATATGTACTTTCTCCACAGCAATTTATTCAGGAACAAGTTCCATAATAAATTGCTGCAGAAAAAGTACATGTCTGTGTAATATGATGCATTTCCACAATATCATGGCTGCCTCTGTGGATTTTTAAAGTAATGTTTCTAAGGAAGAGGATACGTTAAGTGGATGAGGCAGAGCTTTACAAACATAATCTGGTTTAACAGCAATGAAGTGGTCTTTTCTGCAGTATGCATTGATGATGACTTGGTTGCTCCAAAAGTCACCAATCCCATCAAAAGACCCCAACCTAGAAAGAGATGTTTAATGGTGACTGTTTCGGTTAGAAAACTCTATTGGGTTCAGTAACTGGATAAGTTGAACTTTCTCTTTTTCAATTTGTCTTCCATTGGAAGTAGAAATATAAGTTTAGAAGACTTGATAAACAAGGAGTACATTCTAATACTAAATATTTTGTATCCCTTATGAGTATGAACCAGTTTGAAAATGTAATATATTTGACATTCATGTTGTCAGTTGCTGATTACATCAACGAACTCCTTCAAGAATGCAATTTGAAACTAGATATGGGAGTTGTACAGACTGCTTATGCTAATGGTGCCTCAACCAAGTACTTAACTGAGAAATTGGTGAGTAACTCATTCCAAAGATATTCCTCTGTAATGAAATTTCAAACACTATTTTTTAACAACTGAAGGACATGGTGTTTCTTGAATGGAAAATTAAGTTATTTTTATTTAACAGGTGTGAATAATAGTGACATGACTGGGACTTTAACCCAGATCTCCCACTTTTGGCGCAGGTATTCTAATCCTTCCTTAGAGGGGTTTGCCTTATAAGACCACTTTGCGTGTTAGATACCTCAGTGAGGACCTCCGGTGGCAGTTTGTGCTATTAAATGTGGAGACTGTTTGCCTTGCTCACAAAGCATTTACCGAATAATGCGGGAGAGATGTGGCATGGTAGTTCAGTGTTTAGATAGTGGGAGACATACTGTCAGATTGAAAATAGTATAGACCTGGACTTTGATGTGTTACCCTTTGATGATCTGCCATCATAATGGAACACGTGATACATCATTTGAAAAAGCATTTATTTGCTTTCAAAATGATATACATCAAGAGTCAATATCGATCTCCTGCTTTATCTGAGTCGACAAAACCAAATCAAAACATGGTAAATTTGTGCAAATCCAAGACACTGTCATCTTCACACCTTTGTGGAACAATGACCAGGAGTCACAGATAAAACCAAACCTTTAGCAGAAATGTGGTATATAGTTATGAAGCAAAATCCTCGTTTCTGAAATCCAATCGTGATTTATTGACTTTTTATAAGCGTCTGAATTAAAAATCAATCTCCTTTTACAAATTTGATCCTATGCAGATTATTTTTATTACGCACTATTTAAATGATTTAGAAAAAAAAGAGGGCGATTTTTCCTTAATGCATTAGGGGAGGAGATATGAGGCGGCATAGATTGATGATGTTGCTCCAGCAAAACATTATCACCGCCTCCTTGGAATGAGAAAGCATGCCATAAGTTTAGCAACTGATGGCACCACTGACACAAAATGTGTATGCTATGATTTAACACCATCTTTAGATGTATGACTGTCAAAATTTCAGACAGATTAATCGAGTAGTTTAGTTTTGATAGCTGTTGAAGGTAGTCAAGTTCNTAGATAGAACTAATGATTATGGCTCATATATAAGTTTAAGAACTTCTAAATTGATCATTTTATGCCAGGGCACGTTAATTTTTACTCCATAAGGAATGTACAGGCAATTCGGATAATATTTTGAGCTACTTCCCGTTTTGATTTTGCCTTGATAATTAAATGTTAGTATTTTGAGCAGCATCTAAGCTGTAATAGGATTGTCCATATACCGCAATAGAAAACTGCTGATAAAGTATGGCAGGTGGTGTAGGGCTGGCGGTTTATGGCAGGGAGTGTACAGCAGAAGGTATATGGCCAGCAGCGTATGGCAGTAGGTGTATGGAAGCTGGTCTATGGTAGTCGGTGTATGGCAGTCAGTGTATAGCAGATGGTGTGTGGCAATCATTGTATGGATGGCGATTTATGACAGTAGGTATAGGGCAGGTGGTGTTTGGCAGGCGGTGTATTGCATATTTCCCAAATTGGCATTCCTTTGAAATCTAAGAAATAGATTTAGATCAGTAAGTCGTCCAAAGCAGCCAATGGTGTCTGGTAGGCATTGTATAATGCTTTAGCTAATCTATTTTAAATTAAGCTTGCAGTATGCAAGTATCTTTTACTCATGTTCTATATTTTTGCATGTAATGTATAGGATGTAGCTAATATGAGTTATCCAGAGGTGGTATTATTTATCTTTTTCAGGATACAGCACGTGGTATAGTGCTTTTGCCTGAATCTCAGCAGACTTACAAGGGATATTTAAAAGATAAACTCCAATTAATTCTTGGAGTTTATGACTGCCCTGTTGGTCGTATGACCTTATGTGTCACTTCTGATCCAGAATTAGAGAAATGTGTGAAAATGAAGGTACTCATTTCTATATCACATCTTGATTGGATGAATTACTTTGCTGTTTATCATAATAAAGCTGTATTTTTTCTACTTGATTACCAAGGAAAACATTTACAGCATGAGTCAAAATAGAAATTTAGAAATATCTGTTTGAGTAATAAATGTGCATGGTAGTTAGTGCATTAACTTCAAGTTCTTCTAATTGTGTATAATTTATAAAGTTGTTCTTAGTTTTAAATCTGAAGAGCTTAAATTTACCTTTTAATGTGTTGCATATTTATTGCTAGCTATAGATAATTCAGCAACAGATTTTTTAGTTTTTATACATTTAGTAAAAGTATTACTGCTTGATAGTTACATATGTACAAGTATGTGAATGTACATAACTTATGATGGTTTTCATCATCTATAATGAATGTATGGTCTTTGGATAGCCAAGTGGATAACACTATTGACAGAGTTTGATGGTAGGCTCCTTCAAGTTTGAAAAATATTCTAAAAGTGCCTGAATTTAAAGGATCCTTAGCAATCTAGAGGAGCCAATACAGTATAATAAGAGCAGTAGCCATGACAAATGATTCTAAATGCCACTTGGCTATGCCTTGGCACTACATAGTCTGTTGCATCGTGAATTTAACTGTAATTTTTGTTTGGATGTTATCTTATTTATCTTTAGGATGCTCTGAGAGCACAGTTGCTCAAACCTGAGATGAATTGTATGAAAGCTAAAGGCCAAATCAGCTGCATGCAGTTAATTCAAAGAGGGTATGCATTTACTTTAAATATTATTATTACTCTTAGTGCACTTAACATTGTTCTAAAGGTATGCAAAAATTTGTTAAGATTAGGAATTTGATTATTGGAATTGTTTGTTTTATAAAATAATCAACTTAGTATTTGAACTCTTTAGATCTCCCTCTGTTTTATCTTTATCTATTTTAATCTCATTTTTTACTTGAAAAATATAATAGATGAACAATTATAAAATGGAGGAATAACTATCTACTAAGAATTGCCATCTGTGCTAAAAGCACATTTTGTCGCTTTGTTATTTTGAGATATTTTTGACCAACAAATGTTCCGAGTTTGTTCTGGGTTTGTGATATACATGGATATGTGTGCAAAAAAAAATGATTTAAACTGAGAGTAGAAAACTAAGACATAGAAGTTGATCAAATAAATTCCATAAAAATTAGTACAGATTTAAACATGGAAACATAAACACTGAACAAAACAAAATTTTCTTTGTATACCTCAATTTTGCTGAATATGTTGTTCAGTCCTCCAAAATTATCCCTTTTTTGTCCCTGCAAAGATGAAGAGTTTATTTTCTCACTTTGTTGTGTCTAAGCCATGTATATCTGTTCCCCTTGTAATGTGTAAAATCAGACTTAATGAGAAACACTCATTTGACCCAGCGGTTTGTCAAAGACACTGCGAAGGGGGCCATTCCAAATTGATGTCACACATGAGAGAGATCTAGGAATATGTAACACTGTGACATGGGAGGGGGTGTATGTAATACAGTTCAATATAACAAATAAATAATACTTTTTTGCAAAATCTTGGTAATCTTGGAACCGTAAACCGGGGCTTACTTGGACCCATAGCAAAAAAAGGCTGTAAATGGCCAATAGAAAGACATTTTGCATTACAAGTGGTGTCATATAGACAGGAAAATCGTTCCACCGAAACTTATTAAAAGGGGGGTGGGGAAATTTAGGGAATTTTAGGAAAATTCTTTTGATGTATTGATACTGTTCTATTAACAGAATTATTATGTTGTAGATCCATCTATTATTACTCTGTTTTCCTTCAATCACAGGGCTGCTGATGTGGCTGTACTTGATGCTGGTGATGTATACTCAGCAGGACTCAACTATGACCTAATTCCATTCATTGCTGAAGTTTATAATTTAGGGGCTCCTGAGTATTATGTGGTTGCAGTAGCAAAGGAGGAGGACCCTGACACTGAGTTAACCTTCCTGAAAGGTATTAATCATGTGAATGCTTCTGTATTCATATAATGTTAACTTAACTCTCCTCAATTTCAAAATTTCATTACAAAATTGTTTGCAACATTCATTTTCCAGGTAAAAATACATGCCACTCAGGAATACAACTAGCAGCTGGTTGGGTTATTCCCATGGCTTTCCTGATATCTAACGGATGGATTCGTAGCTATGGATGTGATTCTATTCATGCTGCTGCAGAATACTTCACCAAATCCTGTGTACCAGGAAGCCTTTCTCCAGATTATAATACAGGAGTTCCAGATGGCAACCTTTGTCATTTATGTCATGGGTCCAGTAAGAGTTATTGCCAACGAGATGCTTCAGAAGATTACTTTGGAGATACTGGTATGACTTTTAAAAGTTTGCAGTCATATTAATAATAATAATAAAATGTATTCAGCATAAATAGGAACCCCCAGTTACATGGTAGAATATGTTTAATTATTCTGCTCTCATGATGAGCATTCATATCTGAGCTTTCTCTAATAATTGTCAAACAGCAAAGTGCTATTTGATGCTACAAGTCTCCAAAATTTCATAGTTTTAATCTAGCTAGTCATCTAAGAAAGAAATCATTTTGTAAAAGATACTACCAAAGTCACATTAGCAGCCTCTTCATTAATATATTTATTTCCATATTTTTAAATTCACATTCAGGTGATCTTTAGAATTTTGATAAATTCTGAATAGTGCGCCTCTGCATCATGGCTAGAAAATGTTTCCTTTGATTTTCTTCCAAAATTCTCTGTGAGTACTTCGACAAGTGTATGTAATTTCAATGTGGATAAGCATTTCAACACACTATATTCTCAGGTGCTTTCCGGTGTTTGGTTGAGGGGGGAGGAGATGTTGCTTTTATGAAACACACAACTGTGATGGAGAACACCGATGGTAAACGAAGTGAATGGTGGGCCCGTAATACTCTTACCAATGACTTTCAGCTCCTTTGTACTGATGGTAATTATTGCTTTAATTTAACTAGGTTAGGATTGCTACCATATTTATAATTTGGTATCTACGTTTCTGACTTTTCAAAACTCTTAATTATAGCTCAGAAATAATTATTTTTACAATTTATTATTTTGCTACTGCAGGGAGAAGAGAAACTGTGCAAAATTATGCCAATTGCAATTTAGGAAAGGTTAAAGCAAACGCAATTGTTACCCGTGGAGGAAGAGGATATAATGAAACTGAATTGAATGCATTCACAAACTTATTTGTTTATGCCCAGCAGTTTTATGGAAGAAAGCATCATGATGAATGGAGGTAAGTTATCAAATTTAACTAACTAATATATATATATTTAGCTAACTGTAAAAGGTTTGTCATTACTGGAGTATCACTATGAACACCCCACCTATATTAT
>KZ309230.1:983510-1011929 GCA_000376725.2 Ladona fulva | reverse complement strand
TTAAGTTATTTTTATTTAACAGGTGTGAATAATAGTGACATGACTGGGACTTTAACCCAGATCTCCCACTTTCGGCGCAGGTATTCTAATCCTTCCTTAGAGGGGTTTGCCTTATAAGACCACTTTGCGTGTTAGATACCTCAGTGAGGACCTCCGGTGGCAGTTTGTGCTATTAAATGTGGAGACTGTTTGCCTTGCTCACAAAGCATTTACCGAATAATGCGGGAGAGATGTGGCATGGTAGTTCAGTGGTTAGATAGTGGGAGACATACTGTTAGATTGAAAATAGTATAGACCTGGACTTTGATGCGTTACCCTTTGATGATCTGCCATCATAATGGAACACGTGATACATCATTTGAAAAAGCATTTATTTGCTTTCAAAATGATATACATCAAGAGTCAATATCGATCTCCTGCTTTATCTGAGTCGACAAAACCAAATCAAAACATGGTAAATTTGTGCAAATCCAAGACACTGTCATCTTCACACCTTTGTGGAACAATGACCAGGAGTCACAGATAAAACCAAACCTTTAGCAGAAATGTGGTATATAGTTATGAAGCAAAATCCTCGTTTCTGAAATCCAATCGTGATTTATTGACTTTTTATAAGCGTCTGAATTAAAAATCAATCTCCTTTTACAAATTTGATCCTATGCAGATTATTTTTATTACGCACTATTTAAATGATTTAGAAAAAAAAGAGGGCGATTTTTCCTTAATGCATTAGGGGAGGAGATATGAGGCGGCATAGATTGATGATGTTGCTCCAGCAAAACACTATCACCGCCTCCTTGGAATGAGAAAGCATGCCATAAGTTTAGCAACTGATGGCACCACTGACACAAAATGTGTATGCTATGATTTAACACCATCTTTAGATGTATGACTGTCAAAATTTCAGACAGATTAATCGAGTAGTTTAGTTTTGATAGCTGTTGAAGGTAGTCAAGTTCATGATTGCTTGCCACCATGGAGAAAGAGCAATATCGATCAGTGATTCAATTTCTTTTCTTGGATGGGAAGATGTGTGAGGAAATCAAGGTGAAGTTGCATGCTGTTTATAAGGACCATGCACCTTCTACTATCTACTATCAGATATTGGTTTAATGAATTTAAGCGTGGCCGAACATCCGTTTTTGATGAAGAGTGACCTGGCTGTCCGATTGAGGTGACTACGGAGGATCAAAGTCCATGATATCGTGCTAGCAGATCACCGTGTGATGATCAGAGAGATTGCTGACATTGTAAACATCTCAATTGAACGTATACCAAGTCCTACATGAAAAATTGGGCATGAGAAAGCTATCGGTGAGATGGGTGCTGCATTTGCTCACAGTGGAGCAAAAACGTACAGTAAACGTAACGTAAGAAAAAAGTGCTCTTTCATCATGACAACGCACCAGCTCACTCATCTGCAATCGCCACAGGAAAACTGGTCGAATTATGGCACGAATTGCTACCTGATTCACCCTATTCTCCATATTTGGCCCCATGTGGTTTCTTTTTGTTTGCAAACATGAAAAAATGGCTTGGGGGAAAGCGATTCATGTCAAACAAGGAAGTCATAGCCACAACAGAGGCCTATTTTGCAGAGTTCGAGAAAACATACTTTTTGGATGGCTTAGTTAGAATATCGCTGGACTAAATGTATTGAGTAGAAAGGAGACTATATTGAGAAATAAATTTCAAAGAAGTTAGAAAAATGCTTTTTCTTGCCTAACACAGGTACTTATCATACAGCCCCCTTATACTATATAGACTATAGTGGGGTTTCAGCGTAGATCGACTGGCATGAGTTCTCAGAAACTCTTGAGTGAAATTAAAAGATGCGTTGTGTCACTTATAAATTAATGACCAAAATATATAGCAGATCATCAGCTTATATTCTTAACAAACTCGTATCGAGCACCATCCGTCGACAATGTTTACGTACTTTCTTCAATAGTCTGGATTATTTTACCCCAGTGATGTTTGTTTTGTGATATCATAGAAATAAGCAATTCACGAGCAACATCAAAACTATTAGATGCTGGTATTCAAAAAACAATACAATGTCTCCTCATATAAGATGTAGTTCGTAATCATGGCAAACATTGCACTATGCACATATTGGCGCCCAATGGCAATGCCATGCGCAGTATTTGTGGTATTTGAATTTATGCTTTTAGCATTATTATTTGAGGTCTCGAATGTCAAATATTTCTAGAATTTGACGTATTTGAGTATTAGCAGATAGTATTGACGCATTTCTGCTATGAAAACCTATGGTTTCAAGTTGCAACCATTTTATGAAGTACTGCAAAACAAATACAGAGTTTTCTGTAAACGAATGCTTGAAAACTTAATGTACTCTGGTGTTCAACCAGTTATCAAATAGGAAGTACAAGGATTAAGGAAAGGTTTGTATACTTTGCAGGATAAAGTCCTGCAGCTGATCCGGAAGGAATAACAAGTGCGAAAAATAGCAACATGACGGTCTACTTACTATATGAAAGGTCATCTAGAGTCATATATCCATACAGAGTTATATGTATCTTTCTGGGAAGTGTCGCAAAAAATATTCAAATTCTCTACCTGTATTTACGACAGTAAGGTGAAAATTTCTTGGCCTGACACAGAGATGCCATTCCAATCAGCAAAAATTTATGATCCCTGCCTGGGCTCACGTGTCATTAGTTCGCAAGACAAATTTCAACTTGTTCTCTCAAGTAGTTTGTTTACATGTTGGAGTAGACGTCTTTCGCGTTTTTCGTTAAAATGGATAAACTTGAATATTGTGCGGTCATAAAATTCTTCGTTTTGGATGGATTAACCTTTTAACAATACAAGTAAAAGTTATTTCCATACTGCAAACTTATTAGTGCTAAATTTCCACTAATCCCCTAAATTGTTTTCCATTTAGACTTAATGCAATCTATTGGTTGGACCAAAACAAACTTGTTTATTCTTGTATAATAACAAATTTAGCTCGGTATAATAATTAGGGTTTGGTAAACACCTCCATCAAACAGGTGATTATAATAACTGGATACGCAACCTAGTCATACATACCTAGTAACTATTTCGTCGAACACTATGCAGCTCGTGGGATTAACATAAATTCACTGTTTTAAAAATCTCTTTTACATTCATATCTCGTTCGTCTCCCAATAATTTTCCCTTTTTCTCACCATAATATATCTTTGTTGCATTGATATTGATAAATCAAGATATAAGTGTCCTTTGGTAAATCAGATTCATTAAGAAACACTCATACAACTCATGTTTGTCTTTGTGATTTGCACATCTGTTATAGAAAAACTCTGTTCACCTAAGCCAGAAAATTCGTTTGGTTGTAAAACCATAACTCATTTATTAATATTACTTTTAAGTCAGCCAGTATTATAAAGGACAGCAATGGTTAGATGAAATATTCACTTGAAATAATTCATCCCATATAAAAATTTATTCGAATTTCGAGCATTATTTTATCCATAGCATAGTCAGACTCAATGCTAGGCCTGCCTTCTAGGCAGCAGCCTTTGCGAGGCTCTGCACTAGTTCAGAAAGTAATTTCCCATTTATTTCATCAAAATTCTTGCAGTTTTGAATTGAAAATGTTTTCATGGGGCTTAAAAAGAGGTAGAAAGCAGTTTGTTTCACATCTCTACATCAAGCCGTTTCTGAGATAAATAGGGGGATGGACGGACATTTTACCTTTCGTATGAACAGCACTTTATAAGGTCTTTCATGGCAAAGTAATGTGAAAAAACATGTTGAGTATAACTTGTAGACATAGACTTCTATTGCTAATGAAATATATTATTGACTGATATTTGATTGGAGAGCAACCACAAATTTGCTCATAATGATGACATTGAATTAATGGCTTATCTGTCATAGAAAGTTCCTGTAGCATGTGTTCCAACTGGAGTCAAATATCTTCATCACGAAGCTCTCAAGAGAGATATTGGTGTTTATTTTGAAGCAAATGGACACGGAACTGTGGTGGTCAAAAACTCTGCTTTGGAATTGATAAAGAAAACTAAAACAGATGAAAGGTACTTATATGTTATATATTGTCTTATTTTCAGAGAAATTTTAATGCTGGCATACATGTAAGAAGTGTTAATGATATTTTCCATCTTATAGCTTATCAACAGCTGAAAGGAAAGCAGCATCTAAATTGGATGCCCTTTTGAATGTAATAAATCAGTCTGTTGGAGATGCTCTTTCTGACATTTTGCTGGTAGAGGCTGTTCTCAGATCTAGAGGTTGGAATGTAATAGATTGGGAGAAGACTTATGCTGATCTGCCTAATCGGCAAATGAAAGTTAAAGTACAGGTATTATTATTTTGCCATAAAATTTACACCTACCAATAAGAAGTAAGAAATCGTAACTCTGCAGCATTACAATAATAATAATAATTTATTTGTCCTAGGGAAACAATACAAATTTTGTTAATGGGACACGTCAAAGATTAGAACTAATAATAATATTACATGAAAGTAGAAGTATGTCATAGAGGTATTATAAAACATTCAATACTTAAGCATAAAATATATTGTTCAAAATTATTATATCTGACTGCGTTCAGTTTGTTTCTCCTGTCATGTGGCTAGAATCTTGCATGCCAACATGGCAGACGATATCATATTGCTAAAATTGGAACTATGAACACCTGAAAGGATCTTTCAAAAAAGGTGAATCAGTGTCAAAGAAACATGTAACCTTCATTGACTCAACAACTATCCCTTTTTCGCAGTCATCCACACCATTTACAAACCCTGAGTGTATGTCACACCAGTCTTCCCTTCCACTGATTGTGGTTTTTTCCGAAATGAAGAATGAAGTGTTTAATCCCACAATTAATAACTCCCTATCCTCTCAACCCCTATCTCAGACAAAGAGGAATGCACACCTCCTTGTCACATAAACATCGACATAGGTTGAAGATGATCATCGGAAAGTGCTCTCAAACTGCTCCTGGTATCCCTGGTGTTTCTAATGTCTACATTGATTGCATCTCTCTTGAAATTTCCTGTAGTGGCATAGAGAGTTTCCTGTCTCTTAAATTTTTAGACCATGAATTTGTGTGTGAGGAGTTCAGGTTGAACAAATATCATCGATCGTTCAAAGTGAACATCTGCTATCTTTGCAAAATAATTTACTAGATAGCGCATTGTGGCCTTCTAATGTAGTAGTTGGCAATTTTTTTCTGCCCAAAAGGTCAGTCCAAAATCAATCTGTGTTAGACAATATAGTCCTAAATGTTCCTATGGCTACCAGTTCTGTTAGGGATATGACTGCAGCTAGTGATGACTCTTCATGTACCTCAAGTGCTCCCACGGTATCATAGCCAATAAACTTCCCTGTTACACATACTGTGGTTCCCCCTAAATTGCTCCCAGATTTAAACTCTAGTAGGATTTCCACTAGGTCAAGCCATGGTATTAATAAACCCAAATGATTATGACTAGGCTTGCCTCATGGTTCAAACTTAAGAAGTAAATTGACATTCCAACAGTCAGTATTATTAAAATGTGCGTGGCATCAAAGCCAAACTCAAACAAACAAATTTAGGTTAGCGTTATCTACATCTATTTATGATGTTGTAGTACTCACCAAAACATGGTTAACAGAGGATATTCTATTCTCTCAAATAAGTAGGCCTAATTACTGCATAATTAGGAAAGAGGAAAGATAGGTTGTGTCTAACCTCTTCAAAAAGGTGGTGGAGTACTAACTGCCATCAAAAGTTACCTACAATCTCAAGTTATCAATATCTCTAATGATAATGTTAAGCATCTTTTTGTAACCATTGGCTGTAGCTCATCCTAAGTTCTGATAGGCTGCACTTATATACCTCCAAGGTCATCCTTTGATATCTATGAATCTCACTGCCTAAGTGTATAAAATACTCTTTCAACTAACTCATTTGCTGGAGTTCTTATTCTGGGAGATAACAATCTCCCAGAATAAGAACTTTATCTGGACTGATGATCCTTTGAATGAAGAAAATCTAAATAATTTTAACCTGGCTTCTCAAGTTAAAATTTTTCTCGACACTTTTTCTTTTTTAAGTATTATAACAAGTTAATTCCATTAAAAATCAAAATGGTGCTCAGCTAGATCTTGCTTTCAGAAATTGTGATGTTACTTGTAATATTACCACTGAGCCTTTTCTGGATTGTGATTTGCACCATCCTGCTGTCAGTTTTCATATTCAATGCACAAATATTTCAAAAGTTGTTCCTTATTTCTTTACATTGTTTGAATAAAAAACTGATGACTCAATCTCTTGTACTCTAAACAATATTATCTGGGCAGGTTTATAAAGTAATTTAAATATTAATGAAGCCACAAATTATTTTTACACCATCCTGAATGATCTTATCACTGCATTTACACCAGTAATAACTATAAAAAATAGTACCTTCCCTGAATGGTTTTCCTCTGAACTGAAATATCTTATTCACTTATGAAGAAAACTCATAGAAAATTTAAAACAATAGGAGATAGTAACATGTATCAAAATTTCTCTGAATTATGCAAAAAATGAAAAACCCTGTCCAAACAGTGTTATCTTTTATATATCAATACTGTGCAAAGTAGAAGGGTAAGTCAAAAAGTATCTGCACTTTTGCTGTAACCTTCCGTAGATTTGCTATTTGACATTGTGCGCTTACCAGCCAAGAGATGGTATCTTTCTTTTCCTATATAGCAGGTTTCATTGTTATTGCCTTAGGCCACTCTACATTGCTGCAAAATAAACATGGTTGTGCCGCTCCCTGTTTGCACCAAAGAAGAGCAGTGTTCTGTAAGCCGTTTCTTGTAGTCTGAAGGTGTAACCGGGGGTTAAATCTATAGAAGAATTTCAGCACTATATGGGGACAATGTTTTGCCACGGTGATGTGTTTATCAGTGGACTGAACAGTTTAACAGTGGTCAAACAAGTGTTAAGGATGATGAAAAAGCAGGATGTCCATCCACTACTGATGCCAAAGTTGAGCAGGTCCGAGCCCTGAATTTTGATAACCAACAAGTGGCAAACCATATACACATTAGTCATGGTTCTGCTCATGAAATCATGCATAACCGACTCAAATTTCATAAAGTCTGTGCAAGATGGGTCACAAAACAACTAGGCGAAGAGCAAAATTGTCTGAGAATCTGTCAATTCCTACTGGGCTGTCATGCTAACAAAGGTGAAGTCCTTTTGAAGAGAATTATCACTGGAGATGAAACATGGATCCATTACTTTGAACCAGAGAGCAAACGCCAGAGCATGGAATGGAAACTCCAGCCAGAAAGAGATTCAAAAGTGATGCTCAAACATTTTTGGGATTTACAAGGGCCGATTCTGGAACACTCCCTGGAAAAGGGTTCAGCAGTAAACAGTGAACTTCACAGTGATATGCTTTCAAACAAATTAAAGCTGGCAATTCAAAACAAACCAACCCTAAGGTTGATTGTCAGAAGGCTTTCTTTTATTGCAGGACAACGCACCTCTACATACTGCCGCCCACACTTGTTCAAACTCGTCAAAATCTGTATTTTAATGTGCTGGAGCATCTTGTGTACACTCCCGATCTCACTCCATCAGATTACTACCTATTTAAACCTCTTAAAGATGCTTTAAGAGAATTTTAGATTCACCTCCGACCAGCAGGTGAAGGAAGTGGTGCATATGTGCCTTGCTGCTCAACCGAAAAACTTTTTTTCCAAGTGTATCGGAAAGCTTGTAGAATGATGGACCAAAAGCATTGAAAAGCAGGGTGACTATGTTGATNTGCAAAGTTCACTTCTTTTGTGGTTCAAATAGGAGCATTTCAAGTGGGTGAAATAAAAGAAAAGCCTGGTGGACCTCTTCGCAATATTTACCTTATACAGTTTTATCGTTCAGCGCGATTAAAAATAAGCGACCATCCTTAAACGTTAGTATACAGCACATCCTCATGTATAACGCTGAAAACGAAGAAAGGTACAGCGACTGCTATCCCAATCATTTTCAAAACATTACAAGAAAAAAATGACCTCAATGTTTCCCTTTTGGATTCGGTAGTTGGTGCGCATGTTTACTCTGCATTCACGGCATTCACCCTTCTTCCTGCGATCGAGCAACCATTGCTAAACAAGAAACCCGAGAAACTATTGTTAGTAATCATAACATCCGCTTGGCGCTGATTCCCTTCCTTCTTCCTTCCTTTCACTTGCCAGTTCGGAGCTATCTTAAATGTGATATCGTGCCCCACATTCAAAGAACTACAGTTCAGCAGCATTGGTCAGCGTCACCAGACACCAAATAGTTAACAATTTGGTTGTTAAAATGGTATTCTAAACGAATGATAACTTGGTTTTCCTAAACGATTAAAACCGTCAAGGCGATACGAACTACGAGCCTTGTGATTCGAATTCAGCGAATAACGTGGAAAAACGAAAACTCCGAAAAAAACTTAAGAGATACGTCCACACATGAAGCGTATGAAATTTAAAGAAATATATACATATATTTTTGGTGGAGGATTTAAGACTATCTGGCTGTAAAAAGATTTATGAATCTTTCAATTTGTTGTTTTACGCCCGCTAATCCACTCATCCCGCCTTCCCTGCCGTGGATGAGGGAAGAGCCATTCCGTGGTAAATGGAGGAGAAATGCCTTCGTACTTTTTTAAGTTATGGACATTTTCCATTTAAATCCATGTTCAAGAATACGGATGTAAGTTTAAAATTCATATATAATGTTATTAATGTAGTTTTATTAATTTGTATTAACAATAAGACGCAGAGGCATTATCAAAATCATTCTAGACGATACATGATGTGATAAAATCGCAAATGAATATAACTTTGAGCTTAAAACCTCCACTCTTTCTCTATTCCAACAACTGATCTGAATCTCTAATC
This sequence comes from Ladona fulva, assembly GCA_000376725.2. Classification (NCBI taxonomy): domain Eukaryota; kingdom Metazoa; phylum Arthropoda; class Insecta; order Odonata; family Libellulidae; genus Ladona; species Ladona fulva. The sequence goes on along the minus strand of KZ309230.1, from coordinate 1,003,035 downwards.
ACTTTTCCATACTCCTAAACTCCTAAACCACTGCCCAAATACTTTCTAATGTGATCTTTCAGGCCAATGAATTCCATTTTATCTCCACTCCTCGAATATCTTCACCTGGTAGGTATGCACTCTTGCTTCGGATAAAAGAAACAAACATCTCAAATATGGTAGAACCAGCATTAAACTTTGTGATAAAAATTTCTCATCTTACCAATTAACCCATACAGCACAGCGTAACCTGATTACTGCTATGTACCTAATTATTACATTGTGTATATGTATACACTCGTATGGACATTGCATACGATACTGTGCCTACGTATCAACAAAGGCTGAATTACACTATAATGTCCGCTGTTCACAGTATACGGGAAAAACGTTTTGTACCCAGAGTGACTATCTTTAAAAAACTAATAATTTACGCTTAAAATCTTTATTATTCAGTACGATAATTGTAATACTTATTATGAAATATTTATAAGTAAGATCATATGTTCTAATAAGATTAACTTTGTAGTTTAAGAGGAAATGAAACGCCTCGAAAAATGTCAAAAGTAAGTACATCAAAATATGAGCCTAATTTAAATGCATTCCGACGTCTTCGAAAAATGCGGTAAACAGAATTGTTTACGTAAGAATTACATCATCTCCGGAAAACTACACTTTCTGAAATCTCTGGAATAAAAAAAACTATTCCCAAGGAACAAATGAGTCAGCGAACTTTTTTACACAATTTTTATACACGACCAGTTTCGGCATACAGCCATCGACTGGTACACTCGCAATCAGCAGAAAACAGAGAACATTTAGCTGTAAGAATATAAATTCCCAATCTCCGAAATGGTTTTTCCTGCACAGTGCGACGCTGGATGTTGCAATACTTTTGTCCAGGACTGAGTAATCGAATATTGATGTGGTCTGAATGTTACCTTTTGGTTTAATCAATATTGAAGTTTTTATCCTTTAAATGTCAACAAAATAACTTCGTGTATTAAAAATATAGATATTCACACTCTTTTCTACAGGGAAGAAGGAACTGCGTATCTATAGCGTTGAGGTTAAGTATTACAGATGAAATTGAAAAACATGTTAAATAATAGAATATTATGTGATGCTTTCCTACTGGCCTGCAGGAATATTTCTAGGGTGTTCAGCCACGTTTCTCTGTTCCATTTATATACTTATTCGGTTGTGTACTCCGTGGTCATCTTCAGGCCGATGATGTGGATGATAGGTGACTCCTCATTAAGGGGTCAGGAAGATCCTTCTCCGAGTGAATGGGCCCCCATAACCTCCGACCAATCGAAGAAGTGACAGACATACTCTCTTAGCATTACACATACCCTATTATCATCGGCCTGAAGATGGCCGCAGAGTACGCATCTGAAATGTAGAGGCCATGGATGTAAGCCACCCGACTGAAAAACTCAGAAAGATTTCTGTTGAAAAAGATTACAATTCAAAAGATCCGCCACTAGCGTGCAGTGTCATCTCCATGGCGAATAGGCAAACTTTACAATGTTAGTGGCGCTATGAACGCTGCTGAATGGTACTTCTTGTGACGCTGAGAATAACTTACCACGATTTCAACACGTAGATATCTCCGCCTGTTTTGTAAGATCGCGAATCTCGCAAGTCGATCATTTCGTTTCCGACATGGCGCTTGCAAGTAGGTTGGTCCGTGTCAGTCAAGCCATTAGAGTTAATGTCAAGAAAAGTAGAACCTTTTACACTTACAGCCCGGAGCCTTCTCAACCTTTGAAACGCGAGCCAATATGGACGACAGCAGACGAAGCTATGCAAGTCTTAAAATCAGGTTTGTTCTATATCTTTTCACTATGTCGAAACACTTCTTTTGTGGTTCAAATAGGAGCATTTCAAGTGGGTGAAATAAAAGAAAAGCCTGGTGGACCTCTTCGCAATATTTACCTTATACACTTTTATCGTTCAGCGCGATTAAAAATAAGCGACCATCCTTAAACGTTAGTATACAGCACATCCTCATGTATAACGCTGAAAACGAAGAAAGGTACAGCGACTGCTATCCCAATCGTTTTCAAAACATTACAAGAAAAAAATGACCTCAATGTTTCCCTTTTTGGATTCGGTAGTTGGTGCGCATGTTTACTCTGCATTCACGGCATTCACCCTTCTTCCTGCGATCGAGCAACCATTGCTAAACAAGAAACCCGAGAAACTATTGTTAGTAATCATAACATCCGCTTGGCGCTGATTCCCTTCCTTCTTCCTTCCTTTCACTTGCCAGTTCGGAGCTATCTTAAATGTGATATCGTGCCCCACACTCAAAGAACTACAGTTCAGCAGCATTGGTCAGCGTCACCAGACACCAAATAGTTAACAATTTGGTTGTTAAAATGGTATTCTAAACGAATGATAACTTAGGTTTTCCTAAACGATTAAAGCCGTCAAGGCGATACGAACTACGAGCCTTGTGATTCGAATTCAGCGAATAACGTGGAAAAACGAAAACTCCGAAAAAAACTTAAGAGATACGTCCACACATGAAGCGTATGAAATTTAAAGAAATATATACATATATTTTTGGTGGAGGATTTAAGACTATCTGGCTGTAAAAAGATTTATGAATCNAAAAACAGGAGCAGGTGGACAAATTCTCGTACTTGGGTAGTGTTCTATCTTGGGATGGGAGGTGTGGAGATGAGGTTCGAAAAAGAGTAGCATTAACAAGGAAGCTTTTATGAAGCGAAGGGAATTGATGACAAATGGTCTCGATAAAGGAATCAGGAAAAGATTGGTAAATCCTTGATATGGAGTGTTTTGCTGTATGGGTGTGAAACGTGGACTTAACGAAAAGAGAACATCAAAAGATTGGAGGCATTTGAGATGTGGGTGTGGGGTAGAATGGAAAAGGTGAGCTGGATGGATAGAAAAACAAACATAGAGGTGCTAGAAATGGTTGGTGAGGAAAGGGTTTTAATTGAAGTAATTAAGCGCCGACAAAAGAAATGGGTGGGTCAGATATTGAGAGGAGAGGGATTGCTGAAGATTGAAGGTTGAATGGAGGGGAAGACAGAGGCAAATGATGTTAGATGAAATAAAGGGGGTAGCGAGCTACCAGGTAACGAAGGAAAAGGCTATGAATGGGTAATATTAAGGCACATGGACCTACCGGAAAGCAGAACACTTAAGTAAGAACGATATACAGTGGTACCTTGAGATCCGAGTGCCCCAACATACGGGTTTTTTGAGATACGAGCCGTCTCTAGGTTTAGTTTTTGCCTTGAGTTACAAGCCAAAATTTGAGTTACGAGCCAGCCTCGGTGACGTCACAGCCAGTTGGCGTAACAAACCACTGCTCAGATTTGTGAATCTTGCACGTTCAATTCACGTGTTTACCTCGCCGCAGAAGTATTTCTGTCATGTTGCTATATTGTTGTGTGTTTTTGGTACTTACAGTCATTTAGCGAAAATTGATTTGAGATACGGGAATTTTGACTTACGAGCTAGGTCACGGGACGAATTGAACTCTTATCTCAAGGTGCCACTGTTTTAAGATAATAAGAAAATGCTTACCGAAAACAATCGTACAAGGAGCAATTGGCAGAACGATATTGAGAACCGTAATGAGACATATTTCATATAGAAGCAGACAGAGGGAAAGTGTGATGGGTTTCCTCCCCGTTGGCCCGGGTTCTCCTTGTTCGTCCGCCAATTCTCCTGGTTAGTACAAGTACACTCAAAAACACCTTCAGTGGTGTTGATCGGTTGTAGAAAAAACTAACAGTGTCAACAATTATTCCAAATATTCAAAGAAATAAGAACCCACAATTTTTCACTTTTGTTCTACAGAAAGCATCAGTGGTGTAATATGTGTGTTACATTGAAATAATTGAGTTCATCCTGTGACAGGCATTGTTCACAGATACAAATTATATCAGGACTAGTAAACGTCCCCGTCAAACATGACGGGACTTAATTTAGTTTAAAAATATATTTATTATCGTATATATCTGGTCCTCCTAAGCACAAACAATTCTGCCGTAAGATCATAATAACTCAGTATATTTCTTATCACATAAACTATTTATAATATTTGTTCTACTGTTTTCAAGTCANAAATGTCAAAGATTAGAACTAATAATAATATGAAAGTAGAAGTATGACATAGAGGTATTATAAAACATTACATACTTAAGCATACAATATATTGTACAAAATAATTATATCTGATTAAGTGCTAAATATTCACTTATGCTATAAAAACATCGGGTGATCAGAAATTTTGAAACACTATTTTTAAAAATCACAGAATTCCCTTCATTTTTATGTTCACTGGGAGTTGATTAAAAAGTTTTATTGCCATTGCTCTTGGTCCCTTAAGAGTAACTGTATAACTACTACTTATAACATGTATATCACAACTTTTCCTGGTTTGGCATGAATGAATTGAACAGTTCTTAGAGAAGTCTTCCATATGTTTTTTCACATATAGAACACTGTAATATAGGTACAGTTAATATGCCTAGTCATATAAAAAGAGGATGATGGTGGGCTCAAAAATGTTGATTGCAAATTGACCTAACAATCTTTTTTTGGATTATAAAAATATGATTTAACTGGGAAGAGGAATAGATGAGATGGTCTCGGCCTTGACTTGGTGGTAAATCATTGTAAGCTATGAGAAACAAACTTTAATATTTACAAACCACAATGTTACAAAAAACACGACCGGTTTCGGTGCATGGCACCATCCTCAGGTCAAGCACCGAAACCGGTCGTGTTTTTTGTAACATTGTGGTTTGTAAATATTAAAGTGTTTCTCATAGCTTGGGAAGAGGAACCCCGCAATACAATGCCATATGCAACTCTGGGGAAGAAGAGACCATGGTACAATGTACAAGACCTCCACTAGGAGATGGAGTGGTCTACATAAAGCAGCCAAGAAAACTGGTGTGATAATTTAAATCTACAGCATTTTATTTAATTTTAGCATTTTCTTCTGATACCAGTTATATGCTTTGTTTTTTATGAAGTATATTTTAAAGAAGTAGGAATAAACACTAATTTCCACAGAAAGTACTAAGTGTTCATTCCTACTTCTTTAGTATGTTGCTGTTCCACAAAGTAGAGCTTGGACAAATTAGATACAGTCAATTCCGCTTAATCGGGACTCATTGGGACTAAGACATTTTGGCCCAATTAAGTGGCTGCCCCAATAAAGCGAATTTCTATAAAANTACGATTTTTCCGTCTATTTTATCAAAGTTCTCGCAATTTTGAATTTATATGAATGGTTTAAGACTAAAATAAGATTCTATGATAATTTTTCTTTTATGTGACACTTGTCTCAGTTTCGTAGTGCCATTGTTTCTAATTTAATTTTTTAAAAGAAACGACCTCTGCAAGTCATGAAAACGTAATTTACGTACATCTCTTATGGAAACATATTTTGTTCTTCTGGGTTCGAACCCGGGCCTTTACAGAGATTAAAATAGTTTACCTGGGGGCTTCAGCATCGTAGAAACACAATACAGTTTGTTTCAGATCTCTAAGTCAAGCCGTTTCTGAGATAAATAGGGGGACGGACGGACGGACAGACATTTGCTTTTTATATATATCTGATTTTGAGAATAGATTAAATTGTCAAGTTTCAGTAACTAATTTCTGATACATTGAGCCTTAATGCGCATAACAGTAAGTGTAGAATTCGTGGATTCAGACATTGAAGGCTTAAAAGCATGGCTAATCTCAGATACATAACTGGTGTTTGAATCATGCATCAGGTTTAGGCTTCTAGTGAACGTTCTTGTCAGCATGTTCACCAAAACTGTAGCGTCGAAAGAGGGAGGACGGGAGTTGTTTACATTGTTCTCTGCCGTTCTCTGATTTGCGTAGGTTAACGATGCAGCGTCTGAGATTACTTTACGGATAAATTATTTGATAGATCTGCAGTGGCAGCTACTCCAACAGTGGACATACCATAAGGTGTTTTCGGCGTTGAACGACTGTAAAGCTGTCATTATAACGAGGCGAGGGCTCCACGGGTTCAGTAGAATGCGTGTTGATGCTCTCGGAAGAAGGCAGTTTGGTTTCCGCAGATGCCTTTTTGACGATAGAGTTACCGTCAGCTGATTTATGAGCAGTGTCTGAGGTATTAGAGATGGGAGAAATCGTTCACAAAACCATCCAATCGTTGGATTGTGAAAATCTAAGAAATTATACGTGGTATTGGTTTATGGTCACGATGCCGCCAATCTTCTTCTCCTGGTTGGCCCCATATCTTTGATGTGGGGGGGCCTTGCCATCCATGTTGGATTCTAAGTCTCTTCTCTTTACTTGATGTGGCCCATATCGCAGAATGCCAATCCGAAGACTACAGATGCATTTATAGTTCCAAGGACAAGCTAGCACACGAGTGCCCAACTAATTATCCTCTTCCTTATGTGAGCCTAATTCGTCGTATCTTTTCCAGGAGACACAGTTTTCATACAAGGAGCGGCCGCCACCCCCATCGAATTGGTGAGCGCAATGACGAATTTCGGCAAAGCCAACAACCTGAAGGACATCAAAGTCTGTCACATGCACACCGAAGGACATGCTCCCTACACGGACCCTGATTGCGAGGGTGAGTGATTTTAATGCCCCCGATCCCGCCATCTTTCTTTGGCATTTTCGTGATTTTCCTAGTGCTGCTTTTCGTGACGCACGCGTTCTATTCTAAAGCTATTTAAGAAGCAGAGTGGCAGCCAATCGAGCCGATCCCGGCTTACGCGATTCCAATTCTGACGTCAGACATCCTTGTAAATGCATAGCAGTCGTTCTTCCTGTTATTACGGAAGGATTCGGAGTTTATTTTTAGCGGTTCCTTATCATTATAGAATTGGCTTACGTCTTCCCTTTCTTTTAATAGATCATTTTCTAGGACAGTGGCACTAGTAACAGGCAGTTATGATGACGATGGGGTATTTGCAATTATGGGAAATCGGAAATATCCGAACATCTTGGGGTGACGGGATCGGAGAATTTATGACCGTACCTCTGATTGCGAATGAACGATTTTTTTATTCAAACCCAATTTTCTTCTTCATATAATTAATGAGAAATAGAAAAATACCTATTGAACTCCTTTATGTAAGCCTGAAAACAATATAACTNGAAAAATGCGGTAAACAGAATTGTTTACGTAAGAATTACATCATCTCCGGAAAACTACACTTTCTGAAATCTCTGGAATAAAAAAAACTATTCCCAAGGAACAAATGAGTCAGCGAACTTTTTTACACAATTTTTATACACGACCAGTTTCGGCATACAGCCATCGACTGGTACACTCGCAATCAGCAGAAAACAGAGAACATTTAGCTGTAAGAATATAAATTCCCAATCTCCGAAATGGTTTTTCCTGCACAGTGCGACGCTGGATGTTGCAATACTTTTGTCCAGGACTGAGTAATCGAATATTGATGTGGTCTGAATGTTACCTTTTGGTTTAATCAATATTGAAGTTTTTATCCTTTAAATGTCAACAAAATAACTTCGTGTATTAAAAATATAGATATTCACACTCTTTTATACAGGGAAGAAGGAACTGCGTATCTATAGCGTTGAGGTTAAGTATTACAGATGAAATTGAAAAACATGTTAAATAATAGAATATTATGTGATGCTTTCCTACTGGCCTGCAGGAATATTTCTAGGGTGTTCAGCCACGTTTCTCTGTTCCATTTATATACTTATTCGGTTGTGTACTCCGTGGTCATCTTCAGGCCGATGATGTGGATGATAGGTGACTCCTCATTAAGGGGTCAGGAAGATCCTTCTCCGAGTGAATGGGCCCCCATAACCTCCGACCAATCGAAGAAGTGACAGACATACTCTCTTAGCATTACACATACCCTATTATCATCGGCCTGAAGATGGCCGCAGAGTACGCATCTGAAATGTAGAGGCCATGGATGTAAGCCACCCGACTGAAAAACTCAGAAAGATTTCTGTTGAAAAAGATTACAATTCAAAAGATCCGCCACTAGCGTGCAGTGTCATCTCCATGGCGAATAGGCAAACTTTACAATGTTAGTGGCGCTATGAACGCTGCTGAATGGTACTTCTTGTGACGCTGAGAATAACTTACCACGATTTCAACACGTAGATATCTCCGCCTGTTTTGTAAGATCGCGAGTCTCGCAAGTCGATCATTTCGTTTCCGACATGGCGCTTGCAAGTAGGTTGGTCCGTGTCAGTCAAGCCATTAGAGTTAATGTCAAGAAAAGTAGAACCTTTTACACTTACAGCCCGGAGCCTTCTCAACCTTTGAAACGCGAGCCAATATGGACGACAGCAGACGAAGCTATGCAAGTCTTAAAATCAGGTTTGTTCTATATCTTTTCACTATGTCGAAATTAATTAATAGGTAAATTTAGCGGATCATTTTTCTTACAATCATTTCTTGGTAGTGTATTGTTGGTCGCGCAAACTATATTGTAAACCCACATTAAAAATGTTCGCTGAAGTGTCAGTACCTTGTACCTTTTTTCCGTGCTGTTCATAGGATCCCCTTAGCGGTTCCCTATGATTGCAGTTTATTTTACTAAGCGCAATTATTTTCATATTGAAGTTTAAGCAAGGCAATAAACTTTTCTTTGATCCAGGCCATGTTTAATGCTGTATTGAGGTTAATGTTCTTTCATAGCTCGACACTTCAGGTAATCTATGTCAACGTATTGTCATTAGCTTATGATTACGTTTGTGAATTACCTTAAGTGTTAAACATTTCAAAGCTGTATGTCATTTTCTAGGGGAAAGTTTCTCTGTGGAGTTATTATTGCACCATTTTCATAATTCTCAGTGTACTTAAATTTACTCTTGTGTACCCATCGACCTGATTTGATGATTTTAGCCATCATGTAAGGTAGAATTTCAGTTGTTTTCTTATTTTGGTTTAGATTTTAAGTAATTAAAGGTAAGGATTTTATCAGATTTAAGTCCAAATCCATGGAATTCAAAATCGATTCGAGGTTAATTTACTAGATTCCTATGCATACTTTTCTCTCTCCTGTCGCGGTGTCACTTGAGTGTCACTCAGTGTCATTTCTGGCGTTTGTGCTGAGGAAAACCTAAACTGAATTCATGGATTCATGTTTCTGCACTTTAAGCATTGCGTGAGATTGGTGTAACATCACAGTGACAAATAATTCGAAAATTTTATCTCACGGTGAACTGATCTATATTTCAATTTATTGACACTAATGTTGTGCTAATCTTGATAGGTCAGGGAGACAAGTTGATTTATGAGATTTTCTACGTAAGGAATTGATGAAGACTTTTCGTATGTTGTTTGGAAACTGCTTATGATAACAAGTCAAGTTCGGTATTTTTAAGAAGAATGTTATTGTTAATATATTATGCGATCATTCTCTGGAGGGTATTCCATTTCTCAATTCCTTTCCATTTGTAATGTTTAGATTTAGCTCGTTTATCTGTTTATCGAATGTTTAGTAGTCAATTAGTTTCAAACGTTGATGTTTTATGAAGAAAAATGCACTTATCCTCGTAAATATGCACCTCAATTTTTTACTTAAATGTATTTGTTTGTGTTTTGAAAGCACCGATAGCTATGTGAAGGAAAAATAATTTCCATTAGCCGCTTTGTGGTTATAGGAGCATGCATCCATGTTGATGGTGAATGGATTTTCATTCAACATTGTAACAACGCAGCTGGATCATTTCCAGATGTCGGCCAGTGTTATCAAGGGCAATCGAATCAACGAGTTGTATTATTTAGATACATTAGAATTAAGTAAATTGCGACATAGGCTTTCAATTGAGTTGCAGATGACGCTGCCCTTGGAAATTGTGGTTTATGATGTGGCTCACAATCACCAATAGATTAATATTGTGGTAACAAGGGGATGTTTGATTGTATTATTTCTTGTTGCTTTCATCAGCCGAGTATTAACCAGGTGTTACATTCTCATTTGGAGTGTCCTACCAAGTTGCTATGAAATCAAAGAATCTGAAATTGAGCTGTAGAGTAATTTATACTGGAATTTAGGGGTCTCTACGACACACATCATTTGTTCTTTCAATCTCCTGAAGCATTCATAATAGTTCCTCATGAAGTTGGCAAATTATGACATACGTAAAGGCAGGCGTCGTTTGAGAGAATATAAACGTCGCTGTTTCATTAGTATCACAGAGCACTCAAAATGCATTCCCTCGCCAACATTATGTAAATAATATTTACTCAGCCATACACTTAAGCGGAATTGCACGATTTATGCAATTATGTATCTGTGTCATTTATTTCCGCAAGAGAATGTCGAAATCTTACAATCGTATTTTCTTCGTTTGAAAAGTCTATCTATATTTATGTATAGATAATTTAGAGTAGGTCAAGACCCTGTTGTAGAGTCATTCATTTCCTGTCCAAGTTCTTGGTGAAATTATCCATGGTATTTCAGGCACCATCATGCGCCGGCGGCGGCCGCTGGAACTATATGGACCTCTATTCTTTGGTTTTAGGCTCCTCTGCAGCCTATTAAAGCCCTCCTGCTCTACTTGTTGGCCGATTTACTTTCGTAGTTAGATGTCTAAATTATGATGAGCTCTTGCTGAAAATCCAACCTATTGTTTATTACATACATTTATCTGAGACTAATTTATTATTTTGTCATGTTGGCTCAGAAGAATCATATACATATATAAAAAGCAAATGTCTGTCCGTCCCCCTATTTATCTCAGAAACAGCTTGACTTATAGATCTGAAAGAAATTGTATTGTGTTTCTACGATGCTGAAGTCCCCAGGAAAACTATTTTCATCTATGTAAAGGCCCGGGTTCGAACTCAGGAGCACAAAATATGTTTCCATAAGAGATGTACGTGAATTACGTTTTCGTGACTTGCAGAGGTCGTTTCTTTTACAAAATTAAATTAAAAAAACGGTCCTACGAAATTGAGACAAGTGTCACATAAAAGAAAAATTATCATAGAATCTTATTTTAGTCGTGAATCATTAATATCAATTCAAAATTGCGGGAACTTTGATAAAATAGNGGAAATAATAGATAGCTATTTACAATCTTTTTCTTCAAAAATCTGTCAAGAGTAATGTGTCTTTTGTTTTTGCAAGTTTGCATTTCGACAAAATCAGCTCAGATATTCAATGCGGATGCTGGGCTCCCTTCGTTTCCTTTTTGCATAAAATAACGCTGTTTTCGAATTTAAATGCTTGCCTCTCGGCTAGATAAAACCGATAAACCCAACCGATTTGAAATTGAATTGAGAGCGATAAAAGAACAGAAAACTAAGTGAACGAGAAAAGAAAAAAATTGAAAATGACATTGTAAAATAATACAAAGTATCAGCTGACAAAGTGGATTCAACAAGTGTGTATCTCCAAACCGCAAGTGTGAGGACAGAACCTCCAACAAAGCCTTGAGGGGCAGAACCTCAAGATAATTCCTGATATGTATTTCAGGTACTATGCACCCACCTTTGGAGGCAAACGGATGTTGTCTGAAAAATATGTTTGTGGAGAGCTATATAAATGATTTCAGATTGTAAGTTCTTGACATTTCTGGCGCTTGGGGTGGTGGTTTGAATGAGTCATTGGGGGTGAGACAAAATTAATAGCTGATATAATGGGGGATCAGTCCGAGGTTGCTATTGATTATCCTATTTTTATGTAAATAAATACTTTCATATGAGTCAAGTTTTCTTTGGTTGTTCATTGCTTTGAGTAATGTCAAATTTTTAAACTTGTGTTGTGGTCATTTTCAACCATGTGAGTGGCAATGCTAATGACCGATGTACACTTTCTCACAGTGGTTGCAGGAAACTTTGTATATGCCTGATTTATGTAATTTTGGAATTGTCTCTCTGGGGTCATGTAAAAGTTTGGATAATTTGTTATTATTCACATAAAGTATTTAAATGTTTTGTGGGGTTGTTTGTAATTGGGTTGTAAGGAATGATAATAGAACTTGAACTTCTTTTTTTGTGTTGGTCAAAGTTGTTTTTATAAATTTTAACTTCTGTTTCTGTAGGATATTGTCAATAATGTTTGCATGATAACTGTTCTGTGTGGCACATTTTTTATGTAAGATAATTCTTTATTGAAATCTATTTTTGATAGTGATATTTGTAGGTATGGGTGAACAAGTATAATAACATTTCTCAAGACGTTTCAGAGATCTGCTTAACTTAAAAATCTTGGACTAATTATTTATTGCCTCTTATCGTTGCAGGACAGGAATGTTATAAACACAGCTGATGCTGAAAGGAAATGCACTACTCCAGCTGGACTTCAGGAAGAGATTGATAAAATTGTTGAAACTTATAATAGTGGCCGCTCTTTTGTAAGGTATCTTTTCTTTTAATTATTCATTTTGAAGATCAGTCAATGTGCACAATTGGTTTTCAAAAATGCCATTTTGAAGATTAGTTCAGCATGATATATCTATATATATCATGCTGATATATCTATATATTCAGTATATATCTCCTCAATCAACAAACTACTATTTTGCATGCTGTTATTCTGTATTAGAGAGAGAGTCTAGATATGATTGTATGAAAAGAAGTTACTATGTTATTTTATTTAATGAAAGATATTTTTAAGATTCAAATACTACAAGTTGATTCTAACTAGGTAACTTAAGTTTCTTTTGCTAAGATCAGTGCATGTGCATTTTTTTCATTGCAGAGCATCCGGAACTGAAGATGTGGTGAGGGTTTATGCAGAGGCTGACTCTCAAGAAAACGCTGATGAATTGGCTGCCAAGGTTGCTGTCAAAGTGCATATGATGGCTGGTGGTGTGGGTGATGCACCATCATTGTAAATCCCTGCTAATTTTCAAGGTTGTTTCAGTATTGCTTTTTACAGTCTGGTTCAGGTTTTTATATTTTTAATAAAGTTTTGAAATTTAAATATTTTAATGATTATATAATTTCATACACTGTCCTATTGGTGTGGAGTGGAAAACCCAAATCAATTTCATCATTTGGATCAATTTATGAATCTGCTCTTGGCATTTGTATTCATTTGTTAGTCAAGGGTGAGTGAGTGAGAAGATCTTGATTTCTACTACCCCTTGACTAGGAAGATTTCTTTGCAGATAATAAATTCCTTTTGCGTAATAAATTTAATTCTTGCACTGTATTCAAAATTAAGAATAATTTAATATTGTATTACTTAATTTGTCAAAAGATTCTCTGTGATGTACGAAAATTCTTGTTGAATGGCTCGCCTTCTACTGATTACATTTAACGTCAGAATAACCTCTCATAAGACCTGAGTATCTTGGCTTTTCAGCAACTGGCACCACCACCTCAGAATTTTCAAAGAGTTCTTGTACCCTCGTGCAGAAATTTTTATAAACTATGAAGAGTGAAAATTTGGCTCTCTGCACAATGAAATTATTAAAGAAAATTGAGTTTCTGATACTACTAAAAACATCATAACAACAGATGTACTACGATCTTACGGCGGATTTTTTTGCTTAGGAGGACCTGATATACAGTCAATTCCGCTTAATTGGGCCACCGTTTTATTGGGGCAGCCGCTTATTTGGGCCAGATCTCGAGGAACGGAAACCAAACTATTGATGTAATACATAATTTAATCGCTTAATCGGGACAGTATTCCGCTTAATCGGGACAGTAACAGACGCTAACTTGCTGTCTGTCATCTNTTTACTTATTCTTCGGTAAATATGGAACCTTTTTTTTCCATCCATTTCTCGAAATCCACGAAGTCCCTTGATTCCTCTTTGTTTGAATTCCCAATAAAATTCTTTTATATAATTAGAGCAGTGTTCTCCCCTCTTAGAGTATTTGTCTCCCCTCTTAGAAACTCTCTTGTCCTCCCCTTATCAGAAACAGTTTTATGCGTTTCCAAGAAGCTGAAAGCCCCGAGAAAACTATTCTCATCTCGGAAAAGCCTTGGGCTCAATCCCAGGACCCCATAATACATTTCCATAAGATATACATGTTAAGATATACAAGTTCTTTTGCATTACTTCCGGACTGTTTATTTTGCAAAATTAAATTAGAAATAAAGGTCGTGAGAACTAGAGATAAGTGTGGAGAAAAGGAAACAGATGATGTATCCACATTTTAATTATGAAACCTTGAGATAGGTTCGGAATTGCGAGAATGTTGATAAAATAAGCTTGAGTTTTGAGGATTTGCTGTTATAAACAACTCATTTCATTGACGAGTCGGGCGATTGTTGAATTCGAGCTCATGTATTATCCCATAAGAATGCAATGGATTGTAGATATATATGAAATGTTGAGAGTAGAGGAATTGCTAAAGAAAGTAATTGTGGGTAGAATGCAAGTGAAGAGACAGACGGAAGGCAAAGGCAAAAGACGCTATGTGGATGGTGTAAATTATTTAGAAACGAAAGAAATGGCATTGAATATGGAATGTTAAGGTACAACATGAACCTACCATAAGGTAGATCACTTATACGTGTACGTCTACATCCATATAGAATTAATGGTAGACACTAATGGCAAAATATAGAACAGTAGGCAAATTTCTGAATTTTCAGCATGTCCTATATATAAATCGCAGGAACAAACTCATCCCCATGTAAGAGTAATTTGGTTTTTCGCGATTAAGATGAATAATGTGTGATTTGGTGAGAAAAGGGGAGATTTTTGAAGGACGGATTTTTAACATAAACGAAAGCCATGAGCAAATGTAAATCTCACAAACTGAATAATATTCCACGAAATAGTTGATTTTTCGGAATTCTGCTAATATTCTCAGCTTAACATTGTTTCATGATAAGTATTTATACGAGTATTAGTGTGTGAATAGGTTATATATTCGGTCATAAGAGACTTCAATTGACGTTGAGCTTGTCGGGGAAGTTTACTAATTTTTATTTTGGACTACTTTTAAATTTATCAATTCGGTATCTAGATTACTGTCCTTAACTTGATGGCATTCCATGACAGCAAGGAGCGGGTTGATTAAATAGATTCATTCGTACGTAACCACAATAAAAACGCGACGCGACCCGGGTTTCGATGCCCCATGCCTTCAAACCCTTACCGGAAACAAGTAAGGAATGTAGTCGAATGCGTGAAAAGATCTCATAATAATGTAATGTATTAATGACATTACAATAATGACTTATAATTGTATAGAAGTTATAGTAGTTGACGGGGAATCGTTTTTTATGTACTGCATTCCGTATTATTATATGTGAGGAAGTATGTAAAATATTGTATTTAGTAGACTGGGTTACTTAGGTTCAATTTTTTATTTATGTCTGTAGAACTTTTTGATACAGTTTGAGTTGTTGAATGTGGTATAATATAACGTCGCCACCTGACTTAGCGTTTAAATTGTATAATAAATAAATAAATAACCAGATCACCTTGACATCATCAGTTCACTTGTGCCGTTATTTTAAGTAGCGGTTTCGTATGTATATACTTAATCAACTCGCTCTTTATTATTAATTCGCACACAGTTCAGTATTATTTTCTCTATGTTTAACAGTTTGTTCATTCCTTTGAGACATATTGAAAGAGAAGCAAGCCAACGGTAAATACTTCAGAAGGGAATTTCGTTTCTCCTTTGACGGATTCTAATATAACTCGTTCATATGTGAGGCTGAAGAAATGTACATTTCCGCCCGTGTTGTACCGTATCCTCTTTATGGAGCCCACTTTCTGTCAAATTCCTCGTGTATATTCAGTGATATTATTAATGGTTCTGCCCGTTTAAACAGATCCTTAGGTTTTACTGCATTAGAAAACAGCGAACTGCATTGCGCTGCGACAGTCCATAAATTGGGTCCCACGTTTACATTCTTATCGACCTATGGCCACGTTCAAAGTTCTTATCGTCGAGATTTTCGTTATCGTATCGTTTTCGTTTGTCTTGCGAGTATCGTGGTTTATAACAAACAGTTGGTCAACGGCTTCAGTGACGAAGTCGTTTTCCTTCGATCTTCGCTACATTTGCGGAGTCGTGACGATCGCATTGGAAAACGTGTTTTTCTCATCTTCACATAATTTCCGATTACATTGCCAAACACTGCGTTTATAACGAAGCAAAGCAAGCTGGCTCATTCTCCTAATTGGCGTGCGTGAAAGTCGTGTCAATTGTTATTATTGCGTTTGCATTGCTGATCATTTTTTACCTTCATTTCATCCACCGTCCATTCATTTTTCTTTCCCCTCATTTAAATTCAGCCCAGTCTCTCCCATGGACCAGAGATCTGCTGTTTCCTAGAAGCTTTTCGCATACTATCGCCAAAAATCCCGCGCGGACGGAGTATAAGGGAGATGTTTTACTTTCCTAATATTATTCTTTACGAATAAGTAATACCATGTAATTATTGCATTTAAAGTTTTTCTTTTCAAATTTTCAATCGATAGGGTAAGATACTGGAGGAAGTATGTTTTAATATTTCCACAAAGTTTGAACGTATGTTCAGTTCGTGAGAATGTACTGCACATCCCATTTAGGGTCGGAGGATTTTCCCCGTCCTTAGAAGAGCGAATCGCACTCCTCTTTTGATTTACAAAAAACTGTTAGCGGATTCGCCGCTCTCTTCTCCTGCCCCTCCAAGAAAGTTGGGAATTAGGTTAAAAACGCTGCAGGAAAAAAAGTGAAAATAATGCCAAAAGAAGCAAAAGAATTTAAAAAACAGCAGCACAAGGTGCGATGCACTGCTTGAAATGGTGAAGACTGCTTCATTTGGGACTTAATTATCGGAGGCCGATGCGGTTTTATTGAAGTTTTCACACGAGAGCTGTCAAGACTGGAATCAGAATATATGTTTCTTCATTAGATATATACATTTCTTCATTTATGACTTCTTTATTATGACATGACTTATGAGATTTTTGTGTTTGAACAGTAAATAAATTCACTATTTTCTCAGAAACTTTCCCGCTTGAAGTATCATCCAGAGTAAATACGACGAAAAATAGCGACTACTTTCTTCAATGCGTTTTCTCAAAAATTCTGGACCTCTCCAATAATTTCTATTGAATATTTACCTCGAAATCGTTTGTCTGCCAAATGAATAATACGAACATAAAGAAAATGATTTGAAGCCGAATTGGATGTTAAAAATTTCATGTTTCCTAAATTAGAGAAGTAAGGGCACCCGTTCAAACAAAACCGGAATAAAATCATGAATTTCTTTGAAATTTACGAAGAGAGAGAGAGAGAGAAGATTGTATTTTTTCTAATCCACAAACACCCAGTGAACTGATTATAGTCTTCCGATATTCTTGTGTCATACATCAGTATGAAACAATGAAGCTACCAACCTATAGCTGAATAGTCATCAGGACCAGCCCGAGGTGCATCGGCAAGGAGGCTCTCAGGACTTGCTATTTAAAATGTTTAATTTCGCAAAAGGTTCGCTCAACAGATGTATGTAATTATGAAGAAAACTAATTTTCTGATGAAATAATTCACTTCGACAAACCTAACGTTATTTGATCTCAAACCTTTGTGCTCCAGGCTTGTCCGGCTCTGATGCCTAAATGTCATAATGCATATATTAACAGTTCATTGCTACTTTTGGTACCTGAAGGGCCTAATAATCACCACATGTCTAATATTTGAACAAAATTGTACTTATTTGTGGATGTGGAACACCATGGAAAACTAAAAATGTTTTCCTGGAAAACTCAGGGAATTTCTTAATGGCTGGGTAGTGGACACCCTTAAAAATAACCCTGGAATAATCTGTTTTACTCCTACGAATGTGTCTCCGAAAATGGAATCCCCTAGGTCGTCCGACGCTTTCCAATTGGGTCGGAAAAGAAAAATCGTGCGATAAATCATTAACGGGATCATGTTTTCATTGCGATCATTTCACCACTTGTACTGTAGCTCGCCTCTCTTATCTAATTTTGGCCGCTCATTCAGCTTTTATTGCCACTCATTGTGTATTCTCTGGTCTCTGCTAACGTTAGGAGATAAGATAGTCCGGTGTAGTATCGTGACTCTCGGTTTATTGAACTCTTTGCTTTTGGTTTCGTCTGGCGGAGATTTTCTTCCGTAATCCGTGCGTATGCGTCATTCATTCGCGGAAAGAAAGGCGGCAACATTTGACGCGATTCGATCATGTTTAATTAATTAATGTTTCTCTGACGATGGCGACGTAAAAACAGCGAATCAAGATGGCTGAATGAAGATACGAAAACCTCTTCAATCGGTGGAGTCACTTCGACTAGTTTCATCGAAATGACCACCAAAGTTAATCTGTTCATTGTGCCGCAATTAGAGAATCTTCGTCTTTTCTTTGGGGTTTATTTCTTTCAACTGAATTAGCCACCATTGAGTAAACTTCAGTGGTCAGTCCTTGGATTAGTTTGCAGCAGTCTTCCAGTTTCCAGATAGTTTTTCAGACGGTATTGCTATCGCCCCACACGACACTTTATCCTTCCATCTAATCCTTAGCATAACGCCACCGTTCAATAGTGTAGCCTTCTTTTCTTTCCTTTCCTCATATTCTACGTTTCACATCCATACAAGGCAGCACTCCATACTTACTTATTTGCCATTCTCTTCCTTGTGCCATGGCTGATGTTGTTTGTTATGAAAAGGCGTTTATTTTGGTCAAAAGCCATCCTTGCCTGTTATATTTTTCTCTTTAATTCAACTAAGGGCTACTAAAAAGTGTGACAATTGTCTAAAGATGAAATTTATCCTAAGCAACTTCCTGATCATCTTCTTTGTACAAAAGTTTTTAATGTCATGAATATGTGGAACAATTATTTGATTATATGATTTCTGAAATTGATTATGGAAGTAAAATTTTAATTNAACAAGGGTGGGAACCTGGAATGTTAGGACAATGTTTTGGAAAGGGAAGTTGGAAAATGTAAAGGTAGAAATGAAGAGGTCCAACATTAACATACAAGGGCTATGTGAGGGGCGATGGAAGGATGGGGGTGATTTCCGGAGTGACGATGTCAGAATAATTTCAGTGGGAGAAATACTAGCCAGAGGGGAGTTGTAGTATTGCTAGACAAGAAAATGGGAAAAGCCGTGATAGCCACAGAGCTAATAAGTGACCGTGTTTTGTCTGAGGGCCTTGCATGATATGAAAGGAAATAAAGCTAAGGGAATTGACGAGATACCAGTTGAGTTCCTTAAAAGCCTGGGGGAAAAGGGTAAGAAAGAATTCTATAATTTATGTAGAAAATTTTATGATGGGGAGTGGCCAGAGGATTTCACTAATTGTAAGACAATCCTGACACATTTATAGAAAAAGAATAATGCTTCTGAGTGTCGGGATTATCGTACAATCAGTTTAATATCTCACGCGGCAAAGGTTATTTTAAGAGTATTGAATAGAAGAATCGAAGGAAAAATTAAGGAGCAGATCGGAGAAGACCAGTTCGGATTTCAGAAAGGGAAAGGAACGAGGGATGCAATCAGGGTAATGAGGGTACTAGTAGAACGAAGCCTGGAATTTAAAAAGGATATATGTGCATGTTTTGTCGATTTTGAAAAGGCTTTCGATAGAGTTCAATGGCCAAAATTAATGGGAATTTTAAA
>KZ309230.1:941160-974513 GCA_000376725.2 Ladona fulva | reverse complement strand
TCACCTGATGATGGCCTTTGCGCCGAAACCGGTCGAAAATAAAACCAAATAGTGTGGAAGTTTACGAAGTTTCATTTTTCATAATCTTTATCTATTAGATACATTGCACTATTGATGTTTCTGTCCATGATGCATTGGCAAGTTGGATGGAGAATTCCTTGCTGCTGCTCCAGAAAAGGATCTAAGAAGGTAATTGTTATATAAGTTCATACTTAAAAGCTAGCTTTGACTTAAGATATCTTGGTTACATGTGTAGCAGTGTTGTCTAATGTGTGTATGTGGTTATTTCAGTTATACTGTTTGAGTGGAACCTGCTGGCAGAGAACCATTTCAGAGGAAGCGGTTTCACCTGTGCCCTAAATATTTTGAGAGAAAGTACTTTAGGGAACTTTGTAGGAAGCCATTTATGATACTATGGTATGATAGATTTTATATTTAGATATAAAATAATATCAACCATGATACTACTGGTATTTTAAAGTAGTGCTGGGGCTTGCTCTTAAGTGTTTTGTTGATAATTTCATAATGTGGACTTTGAAAACTTATTGGGATTGTGTTAATTTAAATTCTGTGAACAATGCTAAAGGTTTTTCTAACTGTTTGAGATGGTAATCAAAATAAGATGGTGTGCAGATGGCTTTCTTTCAAGGGAACTGAAGGTATGATTGTTGATTTACTCAGTTGCTGGAGTATGTTGTTCTGTCATTGAAGTGTTTTGGTCATTTACCTTCAAGAGATCAGTGGTTGTTTAATTGAACTGTTTCTGCAGTTACTGAACTTATTTCAATCTCTATGATTGCTGTATTTTGTGTGGTATTTTAAAAATAAAGGTTGAATTTTCACTTACTCCTGATTTTTATTTGTTTGGTATTCCTTGGGCCTTTAATTGACTCGTGAGGGAAGAAGGGAGGGGTAAGGGGATGGAGTGGGAGGGGAATGCATGGGTGGAGTGTGGAAGGGGAGCATATGGGCAGCAGAGGAGAGGAATGTGTACTCCTCTGGCACCAGCATTGCTGCCAAAGTTAGAGCGTCAGCTGCTTTGATGACTTCCTAAATACATATCAATTTTGGGCCCATGGTTGCTACAGATGCTTAAACTAAAAACACACGATATTAATAGAACTTCATTTATAATTATTAATTATTTATTATATTATGTCAGCCAAAATTATAAAGGACAGCTATGGTTAAATGAAATATACTCTTAAAATATTTCATCCAGAAAGTATATAAAGTTATTTATTTGAATTCTGAGCATTATTGTATCCATAGCATTAGTCAGGCCTAATGCTAGTGTTGCCTTCTATGCAGCAGCCATTGCAAGGCACCACTTTGGAAAGTAATTTCCCATTTATTTTATCAAAATTCTTACAATCACGAATCGAATAGTTTTTGTGGGGCTTACAAAATGGCAGAAACAAAATGCAGTTTGTTTCATATCTCCACATCCATCCGTTTCTGAGATAGAGAGGGATTAATGTGGTCAATGAATATTTGAAAATATGCCGTACATATTAAAACAGGACTAATCAATCTTAAACGGGAATAATTGTAATGAATCCTGGAAATACTAAATTTCTAAAATAATGATGTCTCTGTGCCTTAGAGTAAGGCAGAAGAAGAGAGATAATAGCAATACAGATTACAAAAAAAATTTGGTCTATCAAATAAGTCAGACATTCGGTTAAAGCGGATTGTAGCGCATCTGGGGACGGGCAAAATTTGCATCTTAAGCGGGAAGCAGAGCATCTCAAGCGGTATTTTTACCATTTGATTCATGTGGTAGGGACCGGGAGAAAATCGTGCCTTAAACGGGATAACATCTTAAGCGGGAGTGTCTTAAACAGATTTTACTGTAGTTGGTTTGCTTGCAAAATAGGGCTTTTTGGAGCTGTTCTTATTCAAGAGGCACACAATTGTTGTGTTTGCTGCTTCAGACTCCATTGTGAAAAGCCAAGCACAACAAGAAAAATGCAACTCTCTCGTCCAATTTGATAACTCATATGTTAAGGGGATAACATAAAATTTTTTTTCATTAATTAAAGCTGCTTATTTCAACCATAATAACCAATACAAACTACAATAAGTTTTCCCTGTAATTCATGTAGCTACTGAAATTTTTTAAGGTATCTTTTATCATGTCAGTTTAAAAATGAGTTTGGTACCCCATTTTTAAACTTAAGTTAAAAAGTTTAATGATGGAGACTCCATGCAATTTTCAGGGTAGAGTTAGCTGTTGGACCTCATAGAAATGAGTTGAAGGGTCATTAGGGGTGGACATCTAAGTCTATAGGTGTTGAGCAGGATTTTTTAGGCCTAAGAAAATAGGGCTGAAATTCTGTAGTCAGAGCAAGCTTGCATTTTTTGTATGAATTACACCTTCATAGTTCTTTTGCTTCCTACATAATCCTGTAGTATTTTTTCCCTATCAGAGCAAATCTTGTATAGTTGGTCCATAGCTTTGTTTTGTAACCTTTTCAACTTATCAATTTGAATATTGTTTATTCTGGCAAGAATTTTCCCAAATTATTTATAGCCATATTAAATTCAGTTATGATGATTGATAGATAGGGTGACCCGATTTCAGACCAGCAAAAGTGGAACGTTATGACATCCCTTGGGGTGCAGACGAAATACAGAGTTTGCTTTATGATTTGTGAGTCTTGATTCAAATATTCTGATCACAAGCAGAGCATGCATAATCTCCTATAAAATGCAAGACCATTGCGTGTTATGAAAAATTAAATCACTCTTACAACATAGTAGGCACAGTTGTGGAAGAAATTAACTCATTAATTTTTCAAATGCCAGAAGCAGCATTCACAGGAACTACACGGATAGTTATTTCTGGTCATTTTTCCCACGAAGTATTAAAGAAGCTAATAGCTTTCCAGGTTAGTTAGGGATATAGGTGTTTTACACCCCCTGCCATGCACCATTGGGGGTTTGCAGGCCTTAAATGTAAATGTAAACTCCTAGGAAGAGGACTTATCATGACAGACTGAGGAGAGCATCATCAAGCAGAAATATTCTAAATCTACAGCAGATCCCACTTAACCTAGAACTTATTCAAATTCTCCTTCCTTTGAACTCTTAAATGTCAAATCCTCCAAGCAGTGACTCAAAGTGTTTGTAAGGTTCATTTTGGCATTTCTCTTTCACACATAATTATCATATGAAACCTGTGGTTAAATGTATTTTAATTCTCATCTAAATATGATATATGCTGAAATCTATGTATGCCCAGCTCAAATAAAGGATGATAATTTACTGTGATCAACTTTCCAAGGACCATTGTATATTACACTAGTATACGCCCTCGTCAAGCACTACGGGACTTAATTTAGTTTAAAAATATATCTATTATCGTATATATCTGGTCTTCCTAAGCACAAAAAAATTCTGCCATAAGATCATAATAACTCAATATATTTCTTATCATATATATTATTAATAATATTTATTCTACTGTTTTCAAGTCATGAAAGCCTACTTTACGTAAATTTCTTATAAACATTACAAGAACTGATTATTTCCGTGCACTTATATGGGATTATTCATGAAATCAACATTCAAAATGGCCTTAGTTGTCAAAGGGATGGGTTGTTTATTTCCCAAATATTTTACGAAATTTCCATGTGTTTTATCCAAACTTTGGATCTATATCAATATATTGCTGTCATTAGAGCAAATACTGATATGCTGATAAAGGCACAATTTAAAACAAGTATTGTGTCTGCAGAATATAATTTTTCTCTATTTTAAACCTGCAGATAAAGGAAATTCTATCTTGTGGGCTCGAAGGTTTCCGTGGCAATCTGTTTTTCTCTGCATTCTTTTGGGTTCCAATGCGATTGTACACAACAGTTAACGACAACATTTCGCCTGCGTTTCAGCTGACTACTTCAGGTCGAAGATGAGTGTTTTGGGATTTTGTCCTTCTTATATAATCCCATCTCTGTCACTGCTCGTCCGTGATTGGTCCATCCTTTTTTTCGCTTCATGATTGGTTGGTTTTCTCTGTGACTGTGTGGAGAACCCCTTTTCACGAGTTCCGCAGAAAGTATCCATCCTCTCTATTTATTAGTTTTGGTATTTTGTACATCTCAATTGATTCCCTTATTAACTGTGGATAATATTGTTTTTCTTTGGAGATTATATTTGCCACTTCAAATCTTATTTCATGTCCTGGTTCACTCCATGTGTGTTCAACGATGGCCAATAGGTTGAATTGCTTATTTTTGTCGCCCGTTTGTGTTCTTGTCTGCAGGTCTCCCCAACATAAGACTTCCCACAGGAGCAAGGGACACTGTATATGCCTTCTTGTAGGTCCTGTGGTAGTCTGTCTGTGGCACTTGGTTGACTCTCATTTAGTTTTGTAATGCAGTTGAAACAGGTAACAATCCTATGTTTTTTGAGAAATCTGGCTATCTTTTCAGCCATTCCTGTGATGAAAGGAATGGTGGCATATCCTTTTGGCTTGTCGTTTTCGTAGATGAAACACACACCTGTAAATACCATGAATGAAATTACTAAAAATATGCTTGCATTAATATCAAATAATTTTGGCACATTTTTCCATTTCGTCCTACATCCTGGAACAGGGAGCTTGTTGATCAGTTGGTCACTGTGTCATTTAACAAATGCGGTGAATTAATTTTCTGAGTGAAAAAGGCACAGGAGGTAATGTGAAGAGGTCCTTGGAAAGTCGAACATATTAAAATGGCATTCATTCATTACAATTTGATTATGAAGAAACTTTTTCTTTTTTTAGATCTAATCCTGTACAAAACAGCAATATGTGCTCCTGAGTAATATTTGTTATATAATTTTTTGTTTTAATCAAAAAATATATTTTTAACAGGTTCACTGCACTAAATAATATGTTACATATCATTGCATAATTTACTATGGCTTTGGAACTTTTACTGGCAGCAGGGTGATAGAATCATGTCAACTCCTATGAAATTTTAAAAATGTGGGCCTTAAATTTGTGATATTACTATGATGCATCAAATGTATTGTCATTTTTATTGAGTTTAAATATTCTCAGTTTGAACTAGCTTTCTCAGTGTGTCAAGCTGTCAGAGGAAGAGTGATTTCTGTTAGAATGCAGGTACACCAAATTCAGATGACAAGAAGCTTTGGCTTAATTATTTTCTCCACTGTACTATGTAAAAGTTCCAAGGTGAAGAGGATGGCTTACAGAAACCATTATCTGTTGATATTAGCAAGAGTAAAAAAGAGATCAATGTGGATAGTGGGACTGACAGTTAAAAGAGGGATCGCTCAAATTGGGACTTGGGGTCATCCTATGCATGGACCAGGGTCATTTTCATTATCCAGGTTCTTTGGTTGGTCTACCAATTCTATTCCTCTTCTAATTCTTCATTCAATTCAGAAACTCCTGAAATTTAAATTGTGTATATTGGTTCTTCTCCATTTGCTCCTTGTTCATGGTGTAATCAAAGAGCTATAACAATTGATCTGCAAAAGGTTTTCCCCCTTCCTTCCTTAACCTTCTTTGGCATATTTCATTCATTATGTTCATTTTGAACATTTACTTGATAACTTAATGAAGTATTCTAATAAATTTACAAAATTATCTTATATTTTGTTATTGATTTAATTTTCTGAAACAAATATTTATGGAGCATTTAGCTCTGTCCTAAATTAGAGAAGTTGCCTTTGCTGTCAGTCAATAAGTTCATTACAAAGTTTTCTGGACCCACATGTCACTTCTGCATCTCATTTTTATTGTAAAATATTGTTTGTCTGAGGTAGCAAAGTAATGTTTGCTCTTAATTATCTTCAGGAATATTCCGATCTCTGTCACTATTCATGGCTGCAAATGTGAGAAAACCAGTGGCTGAAGGACGGTCTGATGCTGTACCAATCTTTCTCCAAGATATTCCTCGTCTCTTTCATCAAAAAATTCTAAGACCAGATGTTGCACTCATCCAGGTAAATGGTTAGATTTTTCAGGAATTAGGAAATAAGTTAAAATAGAGCACTATGCCTATGAACTATGAGGAATAATCAATCAGTCTTATGCTATCAAAAATGCAAAATTATATTTAACCTAATGATACAACTACCTAACTCTTTCAATTATAAAGTGAACATGTGAGGGTTGGCCGAAAAGTAATGCCTTATTCCTTTTCCAGCCAAAGCCAATTCTAGTAAATCGAAATTGTAGGTTCAAATTCTTTGACATTTACCACATGTATGAGCATAGTTTGTTTTCTTCTACTGATAGCATAGCTGTAGAAAGCTTTCAGAGTGGAGTCTGACTGTGATACACGTTACAGACAAAGTGCTGTGATTGAATTTCTGTGCATAGAGAGAAAGGAAAGTTAGGGAATATTCACAAAAGTTTATGTAAAGCCTATGGAGCATCTGCAGTTGATACCAGTGTAGTTGGTTGCTGGGTATGAAGGGTGAGTGAATCAGAAGGCAGTTGAAAGTGAAAGGATCCAGAGCCACGCCCTGCCTATTTGCCAACTTAATTTGCTGTCATTAAAATAAAATAACAAAACCATACACTTCCTGATTTGCAGGTAAGAATTATTCTGTAATACTTTGAAAAATCATCGTTTATGACTTCATTCCCATGCTTACACAACTAATCAGTCACAACTCAAGGTCACAAAACATCAGTAACAATTAAGCATGCATATACCATATGCTGACATAGTAAATAACAAATGGAAGTATATTGTCATATTACCTTTAGTTACATTATCATCGCAATGCTCATAACTTAAAAATTATAAGATTTGCACAAAGTCTATTTTTTGCAACTAGGTATGAAAGTTTCTGTTAAATATTGTGTTGCAGCAAACATAACTTCGATTAAATCCACTCAACAAATATTCCCTTCTCGTCTTGAGCTATCCCTAATTCTTTACTCTATATGTTTGCCAATCTTTAATTTCACAACATAATCTTTCCCAGAGAAGCCATGTTTATAACACAGAAAACAACAATTAATGTTGTTTTAATGATGATAATGGTTAGCTACGCTTCTGTCACAGCCCTTAAGATGCGTCTGCCTGGGTGCATTGCACCCATAGGACAGCGCGGCTCTGCCTGGATCCATATCCAGAGCAAGGAGTGGTACTGACAGGGCAAAATGCCCTAGTGAATTGCTAGAGGAAAGCAATAGAACTTGAAGGAAATTATGCAGAGAAATAGATTGAGTAGATGAGTAATGATTCATTCATATGTGTGAATTTCATTGTATTTGAATATGTAGTTCTTGAGGAAAAATGTGGGGCATTACTTTCTGACCCTAATACAGTCATAAAGAAAAGCAGGATTTAAGTAGAATTTTTGAATTGATTGAAATTGCTGATGCATGGATAAAGGTTGAGCACAAATTTCTTTTCCTTAATTTTTTGCCAGCATTGAGTTTAATGTGACATTCACAGGTAATTTGCAGATCTAAAAAAAAAAAACTGCAAAGCATTTACATCTTGTGGAAAATAACCTGGTTGATTTTTATTGTTTTGAGAAATCGAAATGGATGTTTAATGAAAATGGTAAATTAGAAAGAGAGGCTGCAAATAACCCTTGCCTGTAAAATAATGAACTGCATTCTAGCAAAATTGCATCTTGTGAGATTGCACTATGTGAGAGTTGACTGTAAATCTTTATGAGGCGTATCCTCATAAATTGGCAATAAATTGTTTGAGTTAAGGGCTGTTGTATGACTCAATATTTCAACATAATTCTCTGCAGCATGATACTCTATTGAGTCCCAAAGTACAGAAAATATGCTTTGGTTATTTTATCATGGAGTACAAATGGTAGTCATTAATACCTTTTTAGGATACCTGAAATATCCTTCAAATGGTATTAGTTTTTTTAGCCAAAAAAATCTCCAGGAAACAACTGTTTCTTAATTATTCACTTAGAAAACCTCACTAAGGATAGCCTTACCTCACTGTTAGACTGCCTAGATAGCATATTACTTATTATGTGATATTTTCAGAATGACCTGTAACTTTGGAAGTATTTTCTCTAAATTTTCAAATGTTCTTTGAAAAAATTAAGAAAAATTTAATTTTTATGTTGCTGTATAAAGCAGATTCTGCATTGAAAACTTTGGAGCAAACCTGATTTTTTCCAGTTAGGATTAATTAATAATAGTTGATCTACATTTCACATTTTGAGTGCTAATTTATTTAAATGTTGTGTATTCAGCATCTCTGCAGTGATTATTTAATGGAATTCTTGTTTGTCTTTTAGGTGTCTCCACCAGACAAGCATGGTTACTGCAGCCTCGGAACTAGTGTTGATTGCGTAAGGGCAGCTTTGATGCATTCCAAAAAAATTATTGGTAAGATTAGATTTTTGATCTTAGCAAGATCTTTTACATAAATAGGATAGGATTATTGTTTGAAATTATTAGTTATTTCATTGTTATCTCAAATTGTCTTCTGGATTACCTGAAATGTAGTTCTTGGGCATATTTTTGGCTTCAAATATGTTTAGATTTCTCAATCTTTGGAATCTGTATTTTAGGAATTTTGCTTTTATTATAGTTTGGATTCCAAGAGTTTCTCCAAGAGATTCTCTTGAGTATTGTGGTAAAGATTTAGTGAAGAAATTGCTTTTATTATGGAAAAAGTTTAAAGGAATTGTACCCCATATGGAATTTAAGCTTTAGTGTATCCTCCATAGTCATTTTTTTCTATTTTGTAAATTTTTAATTTTACGGCTGTCAATTGAAACTCAATTTATGAGTCTTTGATTCATTTTGTTCTTCTTGTCTTTCTCCATATTTCTGCAAGAATGTAGCTTTCTCTGTTTTTTTATTTTAAAACAAGTGAAAAACGTCAATGTGACTGGGACTTCAACCCTAGCCTCCTATTTTCTAGGCAGGTATTCTTCTTAAGAATGCATTAAAGGTTCCTAAGATTTGACTTAATAAATCAAATTTTGAAATACCACATATGTTATTAAGTCATATCACAGTTCAGAAATAAAATTTGCAGGTCATGAGGAGCATTTTTTTCCAGTTAGTTGCTGGAGAGGAATGAAACATCAATAAATTTTCTTAGAGAAACCTAGAGGAAATGAATTATCTGGAATGATGATTAAAGTGAGGAATAAGAAAAGCAAACATACTATACTGTTAATTTATTGTGAAAATGATGAATTGTAGCTATTTACAATGATATTAAGGCCACAAAGCCAGTTGGAAGTGCAAACAAGAAGGATGAAATACACATCTTAATGTGATTGTTAAATATACACACTTTCTTCATGCTTATTATGTGGGTTGCATCAGAAGGGGGCTTATATAACCAGCTGCACCAAATTGGAATAATTATAAATTTATCTTATATAAATGTTATCTTATTTTAATAGTAAAATGAATGCATAAAAGCATTTTCTCCTTTTTGTGTTATTATAATTACAAGAAAGTAGAGGTGGTTGATGATGAATTGAAAAATTCCACTGTGTTGATAATCACATAAGTTTATGGACCCCTGGTCTAGAAAGTTGAAAAGTTGTTAAATCATCAGTAATTTTTATTTGCTTCAATTTTTTATGTACAATGGTACCTTGACTTATGAACTACTCAACGACTTTTTGACGTATTAACTTTTTTGTTCTCCAATATGCCCTGAAGTTATGAACTTAATGTCGACGTATGAACAGTGGTGTTTTATGATAACGACCACTGAATATCATCAGAGGCTGAAGAAGTTAGCATCCAAAACAAGACACTAAAACTAATGACGTAAAAAAGAGTCTTTCAACATTGGAGTGAATTAAGAGAGATGGTAAGAAAGTGGCATCTAAACCAAGACATCATATGTAGAGCCTTAGGTGTTTTTTTTTAGTTTCAAAATTTCCAAGACAGAACAGATTAATTGATTTACTGTATACAATTAGATACAATCAAGAACTAGGTTTTGAGATATGGACTTTTTGAAATGCGAACTTTGGTCTGGAACAAATCAAGTTCCTAAGTTGAGGTACCTCTGTGTTTTAATAATTGATGTATCTAGCTATTGGAAAAAATAGGTTGGAGATATTGGTTATGGAATGAATTTCGCCAAATAAAAATTTAACACATTAACTGTGTAACGTGCAAGATGGGTTCAAAGCACTGAGTGAAAGTCATTCAAGGTCAGTGATAGCTAGTTGTTAAGTTTCTAGGTTATTATTTCAGCCAGAGGCACTCGTTGTATGGGCAATATTCATATTGGTAATTGTCAGGTAATCCTCGTCATTGAAAGCCTGAAAATAAAGAGAGAGAGAAAAAGAAATATGGTAGATGAGATGTATTCATAACAATGCATTAAATTAACAAAAGGGAAGAGTTATATCAGTTTACTATCCCCCACAGTGATATAAGTGTAACAAAAGAGGGAGAAGAATTACGAGCTAACGAGATAGCTGATGCTCAGATTTGATGAGCCTTTCAGAGATGTCACGCTTGAATAAAGAGAAAGATGACTGTAGGAATAACAATCTGAGGAATGAGGAACAAGACTGTAGGAATAATCCTTTCCTTTAATCCAAAGATGACTGTATTGACTTGGGATGAGTAAGTTCATTCCACTATTTTGCTCTGAGGACTAGAAAAGTTTTACTGCAGATTTCTGTTCTATGAATTGGTATCGTAAGTTTGCCAGAGGGATGAGTTCCTAGCATTTGTGAATTGTTGAGGTTTGTGAAATAATTATTAAATTAGTACTCTCTTGGGAGTGTGTATCCTTGTGTTTATATCATAATCCCTCTTGAAGCCTTTTGTTTGGAAGTGGAAGATCTAGTGGGGCACAACCTTTCCCCCCATCCAGGGGAAGAATGATATTTTTCAGTTGCACTTTGGAAACATTCAGTTCTGAATAAATGTATAACTTCATGTTACTTACTATTTATAATACTGACAGATAGGTAAAGTGACTAAAAGCAGAAATCAATTATCATATTTACAAAAATCAAGCTTTTATAACTTCAAAAATATTTATAAAAATTCACTGATTTTCACATTCTATTTCTACATTAGACTTTCTATTAATGTGAAAGTCAGGGGTTGAATTGCTTTAAAGCTTGAATATTTTTAACATTAAGTTTCATTTTGCATGATGTATGCATCCATTGGTGTGTCTGTCAGTAGGAAGTCTTGGAAGAAAAGAAGTGAGATTTTCTGATATATTCAGCAGACAGATCTAAATATAATTATATTTAGTTTATCATCTGCCAACCTTAATAATAGTTTCATGCAAAATATTCAGTAATGATTGATTAAAACATTACACAAGTGATACATACATTTATAATTGTGTAAAATAAGGAAAAATGTAATCTCCAGTGTGGATGTCTAGTCCAAAACCCATGCAGATCTAGTCATCTGTAATAAGAAAATTTTAAAATTGGATCCATTCTTCACAATATAGACTGCTAATTGTAATTTTTAAGTGTATTTTAGCAGTAAAATTATTTAGGTAACACTGAAATGTTACAGAATTGTCCCTCACCTTAAAAAACTGGTAGAAGAAAAAGTAAGTCTGGTTAAGAAAAGACTTGCACCCTAAGAAACTAGAAGTCATACTGTGTGCATCTGCTAAAAAACATAGACATTGGTTGAGAGCTAATGGAGCAGGAAGCAAATACAAAGAGAGATGCCTCCAATGCTGGAGAGACCTGCCCTGCCATTACTCCAATAGTGGAGGGAGCAGGAGAGTGTTACGCCTCTATAACAGGAATGCCTTTGATTGTGAATGGGGTGGAAAGGCTACAGTGATTTATTTCCTGATTTTATTGATTTTATTTAACCATAATATCTGTGAATATTTTCCCAGTTTGGATTTGTTGTAGTTTTAATAAGTTGTTTTTCTTTCAGCCTTGGTGAATGAGAAAATGCCTCGCACGTTTGGAGATGCCATAGTTCATTCATCTCATTTTGATGCTGCTGTTAAGGTTAATGTTCCTTTGCCTCAACATGGAGGCAAGGCACCAACTGAGATCGAGACCAAGATTGGAAAGCTTATAGCTGAAAATTTGGTTGTTGATGGTGCTACCTTACAAATGGGTGAGTGTTTAACTTTTCCATTTGCTAAAATCTATCCAAAGCAGTTCAAACATACATTTTACTTTACTGTTAAAAATTTTAAACAGTAAAAGGAAAGTAATGAAAATGGTGAGCTTGCACTCTTGCAATCACTGTTTTTCTCCAAAATTCGTTATTTGAAATACATATTTCAGCTCTTATTTAGTATTCTGATGTTGCTAAATTTTAGTGATTTTGTTTATATTTGAACTCCTTAATCTATGATAGTTTTAAGGCTACCTGATAGGCAAGTGTGTAGCAAGCTTGCCCTCAGTGAAAGGTGTTCGATTCCTGGGGTCTATGATGTTGAGCCAGCAACACGAAAATTTGGGAAGCTACTTGAAGTAAAGATAGATAGCTGTAAAGGTTGACATCTGAGGAAAAGGGTCTCCCCTTGCCCTTAAAAAATGGTACCACAGGTGAACATTCAGTCCCTGATCTACATAAATACCCTGCAAGTTGCCCCTTTTGGCATGTGGCAGAGAGTGTAGACACCAAGCGCCATGATCATCTCATGGAACTACAAGAATGCTTTTGGCTAGCCACAAAATTTTCTTTTGGCTAGCATACCTGACTGTGGTTTATCACGGTGTCCCTTTTCCCTTGGATTGTCTATTATGCTTTTAGGACACATCGTCTGCTCAAACCAATGTTGCCGTTTATAGTTCCTCTAGTGGCCACGTGAGCATGTTATGATGTGTTGGGATAATTTTGGCCAGCTCTGTATAATTCGCAGGATAAAATATAATTATCGAGAAACAATAGAATTTTCTGTTGCTGAGGACCCATGGGCAAATCCAGTCTGAACTGAGTGAAGTAAACTGAGAGCACCATACAGGGCCCCAAAAAACTTGATTTTTCTGAATTTTCACTTAATAGAACATCTAAAGTTGTACCTGACCCTCAATGAAGACTATTGCAGTTTATTTCTTACAACTTCATTTCCTCAGATGTCCACTCATTTGAGATGTCCATAGTGTTTCATGAACGAATGGGAAAAATCTTACCTAAAGACAGAAGGATTAAAAGTAAAATAGTGTCACCTGAAGGAATGACTCCTGGGCTAAAGAAATAAACAACCTTACCCTAGAGAGTCTAATAATATATTTGCTTGCTTATTTTATATCTGAGTAAAATTGGGATATTTTCAAAAGGCTTTTAAATGAAATAAAGCCTCTGATTTTGTTGCCTTATTTTCAAGAGAAAGGGCTCTCTAAACAGAACCTTTTAGAATGTTTTCCAAGAATTTCTTATTACTAGAATTGTATAACATACAGCTTCTGATGTTTCTATAATACTAGTTAAATTTTAGTTTGTAATGTTACTTCATGTTTTATCCATTTTTTAATTTTTTTATAAGAGGAGCATTTTTTAGTAAGTTTTAGTGTTTTGTAATCAGCTATAAAAGCTTTTCAGATGATTTGATTTGTAATTCTAGCTTCTATGTACATTGTCAGTTGTCTGTGTTGTTTCTTAATTATTAATAGTAGTCATTTTATTGGCTTCAATTTATATAAATGGTATAGTTTAAGGCAATTCCTGAACTCTCTTCTTTTTCTTCTCTTTAGGAATTGGTAGCATTCCTGATTCTGTTTTGAGTGCATTGACGGACCATAAGGACCTAGGTGTTCATTCTGAGATGTTTGCAGATGGTATTGTGGATTTAGTTGCTCTAGGTGCAGTTACTAATAGGTACAAGCCTTTCCATAGGGGCCGCATTGTGGGAAGTTTCCTCATCGGATCCCAGAAGTTGTATGATTTTGTAGATGACAATCCATTCATTGGTTAGTAGTCTTTCTGCTCTTCTCTTTGTTATTAATGTTAGTTTTCTTTAGTTAAATATATATAATTTATATAGTTAAATATGCATTTTGTATTACCTCGCATATTTCTTGTCTGGGTAGCCTACTAATCTATACTGGAAACGGCATACCATTTGGGCTTTTATTGATATTTTCTTCTCTTTCCAAAATCTGTCCACTTTTGTTGTTCTCTTCTAAATCGTGGACATTCCAGTGAAATAATTGTGTTTAGTGCACATCTGGGACAAGAGGAAGCTCAGTATACTTGTGGGAAAGACAGATAGTGGCTGCAATTTTTAAGTGTTACTTGGGCTTTTCATTGAGTTATTTCAGAAACTGGGGAATAATTATTTAGAATACCTTTTAGGTTTAACTGCAGTATGATATTAATAATCTTTATGGAAAGTGATAGTGATATAACCAAGGAATAACAAGTGTGAAAATAGTGACATGACAGGGACTCGAACCCAGGTCTCCCACTTTCCGGGCATTTCACACTTGTTATTCCTTGGGATTCAGCCGCATGGCTTCACCATGCAAAGTTAACACCTCTTCCTTAATCCTAGTGATATAACAGACAAAACTGCATCATCAACTAGTCACACATGGTAGAGACTAATTTAGTTATAAATGAAAATTTGAAGCGATATGAGTACAAAGGATATGTGTACATTGGGTTTATATTTCCAGCTCTTTCCAATGTTGGATGAGAACTTTAGAGTGACTGGCACAGTGAAACATTGTAGGAAGGTTACAACAGAGATAAGTATCTATGGCGTTCCACCAAGTAAAGCTAAATCATATGTTATATATAAGTTTGCATGTTAAGGCGTGTAGTAAGGAAACATTCCAAGGAAAAAGAGATATTAAAAAAGGTTGGACGGGTAAAAACAATACATAAATATACAAAAATAAATCAACGAAATTCGGGGAAAACCGGTGATTTAAAAAATAAAGCTGCAGGATATCATGGCTGAAAGTGTTGTGAATTAGGTTTTCCAATTGATTTATTATGGATACAAATTACAAGAATAATAGTCAGGCTGCTTGTCTGCCTACGTAACCACAAAAGGGGTTGTAAATGATGGATCAGCAAATTTATTTACCTAATTCCTTCTGAGAAGTTGAAAAAAAAAGGATTTCCTGTTTTTCTGCTGTTCATATTACACCAGCCAACATAAAATCCAAAATAATAAATTAGGTGAAGAATAATTCTTTCGGTCAAAGCAGCGAGGTGGTTTAGATAGTTAAGTAGGTGTTAGGTATTATTTTCAAAGAATAGTCTAAAAATTATAATTACCTAAGAATTCTAGCAGTCAGAATTCCCTTTATTACTTAAAAGAACTTCTTCTTTACCTTTAACTTTATCTTCTGCATCAAAAATGTACTTAAAAACACGTTGAACAGAAAAAAAAACAAAGACGAAATGTCCATATGAGATTCAATGATGTCATATGGGAAGGGGGGGGGGAACTAATTATCCTGGTAACTTCAGTGCCGAAAAAAAATCCTAAATAAGAACATATACACTTCGACACTTAAAACACTATAGATTAAAACAAAAAAGAATTTATATACAAAACGAAAAATGATTTAAAAAATTATTGGTTAAAAATGAAAACTGCGAAACACTTGACTGAAATAGAGCCTTACAAATATAAATATAGCCTTATAAATCCTAAATAAGAACATATACACTTCGACACTTAAAATACTAAAGATTAAAACGAAAAAGAATTTTTTACGTTCATTAAATATAAATGGGAGACCAGAAAAAAACGCATTTATATACAAAACTAAAAAAACGATTAAAAAAAATTATTGGTTAAATTGAAAACTACAAAACACTTTACTGAAATAGAGCCTTGTGAACGACTGGAAAGAGAAATGGAAGCGCTTGGCGCTACTCGAAGAAGGCTATTGAAAAGAATACAGAACATGGATGACGATCGTCGTCAGCAGTCACCGGATAGTACCCGCTGGATGACAATCGTCGTCGGTCAGCTTTGAACATGTTAATATCCTGAGTTTGTCAGACGCGATGAGGTGGGAATGCATATTGTGTTAAAATGTTTCCCTGTACAATCTTAAGTTTTTATCAAAATATCTCACTAAAACTACTCTATAAATAGCAGATTACTTGTGAAATTATTAAAACCATTTTATAGATATGCACATGATTTATGACTTATATACCAAAAAAATTATCTTTGTCCAAAATTTTGCCAAAGTCTTTAGTTGAAGTTATTTTTATAGCAAAATATTTATATTTTTTTAAAAGAACACTGTCATAATCCAGTATGTAAAGAAACATTTTTTACTAAACATCTAGTCATAATTCGGATAATATTACGCAGAAGCGGAATTGCAAAGCAAGTGACAAAAACTGATCTTAGGCAAAAAATTACTCTGGGTAAGGGGTTAAGCTGATTACTCACTGTAAAAGTTTATTTATCAAAAAGTATTATTCAATGAAAATAAAATGGTAATATTATTTTTCACTTAAATATAAAATTTCAGATTTTTTCAGAGCATTTTTTATGGAAATCTCCAAATACGATTAAATATATCTTTTTTTGTTCATGATAATGATTATTATGTTAGAAAAAGGACTTCTTCAT
This sequence comes from Ladona fulva, assembly GCA_000376725.2. NCBI lineage: Eukaryota > Metazoa > Arthropoda > Insecta > Odonata > Libellulidae > Ladona > Ladona fulva. Next base: position 958,017 of record KZ309230.1, on the reverse strand, counting down.
GAATGTCTCTTTTAGGAATATTTTCTAAATTTAGTTATTCTGTTTAGTGCAGTAACATACAAATTTCAATTACTAAATGCTTATTATTAGAAAAGTGTGAGCTGATAAATAGGTTGAATAATTTTCTTGAAATTTAAATCAAACCTTTATATTTTCAGAAATGTTGGAGATAAACTATGTGAATAATACTGGAATCATTGCTCGTAACCCAAATATGACTGCAATTAATTCCTGTATAGAAGTGGACCTCTCGGGTCAAGTTGTTTCTGATTCCATTGGAACACGAATGTATTCAGGTGAGCCATTAACATTTATTAGTAATACAAACTTAGTAGTAATTAAGAAATAATTACTAACTATTAGCTTTGTAATTTAGTAGTAATTTCTTAATTATGTAAATGAATTAATGATGGATTTATATAGAGGATAAATGAGTATGTGTGTATGGAGTATGGAAGCAAATAGAAGTGGCTTAATTGGAGAAGAGGTTATGAGCCAAAGGAGTGGGTTAAATGGGGCTTGCATCTCATTGATGGTTGTGGATGTAATCAATAATCTGACGGAGGTTGTGAAGGGGAGAAGATTTGATTGGCGAGGTGATGTGGTATTCTGTGATGTGCAAGAGGTGGTTCAGTTATGTGTTTTATGGTGTTAGTTTGAGCTTGCTGCCAGTCAGTTGCATCTATATGCTCATTACAATAAGTACAGCCGATTATGCTTGATCGGGTGATCAGACCTACATTTTACTGAAGCAGCCATTTATTCCAGCTGAAGCTCGTGAAACAAAAACAAAACTGTTAAGATAATTTAGATTTGTAGTGTGCATGCTGCCAGTGGCATACGGCAGAGGGTGTGTTAACACCTTACCTAATCTACTCAATTAGCTTTTCTGATGCTTTGCAGTTAGAATGACCAAAAGTAATTGTCTGTTTTAGCAATCAATTCCTTGCAATGGTTTGTTGATGCCTCTCGGAGATCTTGCTCCTTTTTTACTGGAATTACATCTTCTGCTTCACTGTAAAATTCTGAACCAATGAATTTTTCAAAAAGCTTCCATTGGTAATATAATCTTCTTGCCTAAAGCAATTTCCACCTGAGTGATTATATCATAGCCTAAACACTACTGTCGAACCTGGAATCTCCACTGGTTAAACAGGCTGCTGTACGTTGGACTATCTCTAAATCTGAGACTATCGCTACTTCATAGGGACCTCAAATTGCTCAGCAGTATTTAAGGCTGGGTTGAATGAGGGAAAAGTATGCAACTTCTTTGACTCTTGATGGGCATCTTCTCACCGTTCTACTTGTTCTATCTCTTGGAATTCTATTTGCCTTTCCTATAGCATCTCATATATTTTCTGGTAACAACAAACTACTGCTGAGTGTGTAACTCAAAAGTATTAATTGTGGTGAGTAAATTCTAAGGGATATCCTCAAATTGGTGTTGTACACTAATAATGTTAGTGGAAAAGGTGCAACACTTAGCAATACACTCATTTATGTTCAAATCAAGCTGCCAATCCTTACACCAATGTTATAGTATATCGCTAAAAAAATGGGCAATATCAGTGATTTAAAGCAACTCAAAGTTGGTTGCCTTGGTGGAAATCAATTTGCAATATCAAATTAAAAGAAAAATAAAACTGAGAAGGGAAGTGCAGATAGTGTCAGCACCAGCTCTGGACTAAGATGGGTGTCCCCTATTATGTTTTTATGAATTTATGTCATGCCTTTGTTCATATTTTATCCTTATATCTGTTATTAGGACGATACTGCTCTCACCTCTGATTTTCAGCGGAGGTCAGGATATCATGGCTGAAAGTGTTGTGAATTAGGTTTTCCAATTGATTTATTATGGATACAAATTACAAGAATAATAGTCAGGCTGCTTGTCTGCTATGACTGCTGGACTGACTGACTGCGAATGACTGTGGCTGAATCTGTGTGATTGACTGTTCGCCTCTCTCCTTCATCACTGCAGTGGCCTCATGCTGTTGTTGCAGCAAACAAATGAATGTTTACTTGCGTGAATATCTGTAAATCATTAGATATGATTAGCTAGATCAATCACTTATGTGTTTTATCCTCATAAAGTTTACTGATTTGGCTTTTTTTGTTAAGTTTTTTATCTCCACGCTCTATTTTATGTAAATGATGCTCTTGAAATTGTGTTGCTATGATAGATTTTGGATCTCCCATAATTGTTTACAGTTTTCTTATACCTTTTATTAATTTTAATAGTTGTGAAGGTTGGAATGTAACTTGGCTCTTAATGAAGGTTGCTGAGAAAATATGTATATGGTTCTTTGCTGCCATAACTTCATTAATGCCATTTAGGGATTTTTTGAGGACTGAGCATTCTGAAGGAAAACAAAGGACTAAAATCTTTTCTCTCCTGGTGAGATAAATATTTGATGTAGGATTGTGGTAGGTAATAATAATATTGTTGGAGGAATTTCTAACATTTGTTATTCTTTTTGTTAAGGTTTTGGAGGACAGGTAGACTTCATCCGTGGTGCAGCTGAGGGAACAGATGGTAAAGGGAAGCCAATCATTGCCCTTCCATCCACAACAAACAAGGGCGAGAGTAAAATCTCTCCATTCATAAAACAAGGTTAGAGAACTACTTACTGGTCATTGCATCTTCATTCATAGAATTTGCAGTATTAAAATTATGTGTTTGTATGTTTCAGGAGCGGGAGTGGTTACAACCAGAGCTCATGTCCACTATGTGGTGACTGAGTATGGAATTGCCTACCTCTTTGGCAAATCTCTTAGACAAAGGTCTTATGAACTAATCAAGATTGCCCATCCTAACCATAGAGAGAGTCTTGAAAAGGCTGCATTTGAACGATTGAAGTGTATGCCTAGCCCATGAGATAATCCTCTTTAATTGTGTTACTCTTCCCCCTTACATTGTACATCATGATTTCTTTTCAAATTGTTTTAAGGACTCTCTTGTGCCCAGGATAATTAAGACCATCCAGTTGCAACTGAATTGGCAAGGTTCACACTATAGGAAGTTTCATATTTGCTGCATCAGCTCTCTTTTTTGCAATAATCTTAAGATTCTTTGAGATCTTATATTTTTTTGTAGATATTTTTGTTCACACTAGTGCATACCATTGGTGTATTTAAAGATTGTGATGTAGGATTGGAGATTATATGTTTACATTAAATTGAATGAGTAAAACAGTTCTTCATACTGCCATTAGCCTTCTCTATTGCTCAAATGCTGTTGGACTGTCTTTGTTTAGTTCATCCATTATTACACTATGGTTTCTACTTTCTGTTAGCATTCCTTATATTCGGTTTAAACTGGATTTGCTTCCATAGTGTGAAGTTAGTTCTGACCTTCTTGGTTTTGCTCTATGATTAACTCTTGTTCTTAAGTAAATTTCCTTTAAATGTTTGGTACAAAATTTTAATTTTATTTCTTTATTTTTATATTATATAACTGAGGAAAGAATTTAGAATTGATACCCTATAATTTTTCATTTTTCTGGTAATCTTAAAATGCAGAAATTTGTTAGAATAATAGTTAAACACTGGTTCTTAGCAAGTCAGTGAAGGTTTAGTGTTTGAGAGGAAAATATAGGAGATGTCCTTGTAAGGGATTTATTGATATATATGTACATACACCTAGAATAAAAGAAAGTCAATAATTTTGAATATTTTGAATGCAGCCTAGCATTGTTCAAGTACCTCTGGTGATTGATCAAAAATGATTATTGGGGTGTTGACTGTAACCATCAGAAAAAGCTTTTTAGATTTGTGGTAATGGGAAGAAGTATTATATCAGAACTAGTTTTTACGGCATTACATTGTCATTTTAATACTTCTGATACATGTTATCATTAAATTCTTATTCAATCTGAGTAAATTCTGAAATAATAAAAATATTTTATTGCAATTGGACCATGGCCTTGTTTTGAAAGTACAGAATTGATGAAAGCTCTTCTTAAACATATCATTTTTGTTTATCATGTTTTAAAATCCTGAAGAGTACCTTGTCAAAGGGTATGTTTTCTTCAAAGAAATTATGTGAATGTATTTTGGCCCAAGTGAGGTGGCTGGTTACCAAGAATGAAGTGGCAATGCTGTCTTTCAATAAATAAATTTAGTAATATGTTTTTCTGTTTATTGATTCCTTTGTTAATATTCTCTCTCTCAATGTTTGCTGGTCTCAACAGTGTAGGGGGTTAGCATGGTAGCCTAGCAACTCCGTGGTTACAGGTGCAAATCCTGGTTAGGATATGGGTGTTTGTGTTTGTGAATTGAGAAAGGTAAGAGAGGTATCTTAAAATTTGCCTGCTAGAGTCGTCATCATCATTGTTACTAAATTTCATTTTTCATCAAGTTTTTTCATAAATTATACAACTTGAAGATCTTTAATTCATTTAATGGCAGTGAACATTTTGTAGTCTTTCCCTTCGGAAAATGGCAAGAAAATTTATGAGGATACCATTCCATAATAAGGCATGCAGCTGGGTTGAGCTATGAAATCAGTGTGTTCAGGCATTATGCCTTGTGGAAGGCCACAGCACAGTCAGTAGTAGTGGGTAGCACAGAATGTAGTAGTAAATGAAAAGCTGCTTTATATTTTTCACAAATAAATTTTGTCTTTTTTATGTGCAAGTGAGCTATCTTGAAGGACATGCTCTATTGAGAAACTTTTTAAGCTATCCTTCATTGGCCTAACATTCATGTGCTTCATCGAGGACATTGACTCAATTGGTCATGAAGGAGACAGGGTTAGGACTGGTGTTGCAGTTAATTAGTATTTTCTCATTTCTACATTTAAACAATTATGTAACTACCAGCAGATATCGAGTGATTAGGATAGTTGTGATAGTAATGAGATGGTCCTCTTAGAATAAATTGTTTCTGCAGTACAACTCATTGTACAGAAGGACTCAATGTTATTTGAGACAAGCATCATGAGAAAGAAATTTTCAGAAATATTTTTTTCTATTTTTTGTAGAATTTGGGCCCAAATAATGCAAACTTTGATAAAATGTATGCAAATTTTTTCAAAATTTGTCACTTCATACAACATCGTCTGGATGACAAAATATTTTGTCAAAATCGAGTTTATTTACTTGAAATTTTCCTAAAACAAAAAGTTATAGATTCTTTACAAGGTTCCATAAATGGTGGATGAATGGATTCTTATTTGAATTTAAACAGTAGATAATTTTAGTTTATGTTTCCCCATAAATGCTTCAGAATATTAGTGAAATAGTTTATTGCTGTTTCACTAATGAGATGATTGAATGAACTAAATTTATTGTACAAGGAAGTGGGTAGAGGTAACTAGGCATGTTAAGCCATGCACCTAGGAAAAATCCCACCTTGCCTACCAAGTGCCCCAATTTGCTTGAGAATATGTTCCGGATCAATAGCTTAATTGGTTAAAGCATCTGCCCATAAAGAATCCAGGTTCGAGACCTGGTCCTTTCAGACTTTTTTCATGTCAGTTGTTCCTTGGGATGGATGTATTATGCCTGAATTTTATGCATTGATAGAGAAAAGTGATTTCTTCAAAAAATTTTGGTACTGATGAAAGCTGTCTTGTTCAGGATAAAGATGCAGGTAAGAGCCTTCGATCTCATGCAGGAGTGGTTGGCACTTGGATTAAAGGCCCCTAAAAATCGTCTAACAGTACTGTATTCTAAATCTACTCTTGTCCAGTATTTGTATATTTTCGTATTTATGGAACTGCTTACTCTAAAGATGTGAGAGGAAGAAGTGTTAATGGTGATATTGGGATTATTAAGAATTATGTGTCTGATGTTCGGGATTTAATGCAAAGGCAAGTGTAGTCTCCCTTTGCCTAGAGATGTTACCTGACTTAGAGGGGGCCCTCCTTTTCTATAGTAATTGCAGATTTGATAATATCCTCCATGCCTATGTAATTCCGGAATGTAGTAGAAAATAAATGCTAAGTAAATGTGAACAATTAGGTCTTTTCCAGGAAGTATTATTACCTTCTCATGTTGATAAAAAGGGAAGTTGTTTTTGGAAAGTGGTAGTCCAATATGGAATATCCAGACATTGTGGGGATACTAAGACATTGCTAACTCCTGAGTGGCATTGAAGATAGCCATTAAAATATAACTTTATTATTATTATAACAGCTTAACAGCAGTTTGACTTTGTCTGGTGGCAGCTTTTCACCTTCTTAAATACACATTAACATTAAAAATACATTACCTAAAATCAACTCAATATTGTCATGACAATCATACAAATCATATAATCCACCCTTAATTTTTTTTTTGTTCATGACGCCTTCTCGGGTACTGTAGTGGTCACGGGATTTTAACCCGACCATACATCACCCTGTCAAGCAATCCCCTACTTTACCAGGATGTTATAATTAAAGAATTAAATCATATGCATAAATAAAATCATTCCTATACTTCAATATAGAGATACATTTCTTTTTGAAAGTTTTAATATTTATGGGTAAGAGCTTTTAAGAGTGATCCAGGTAATTTATTCCATTCTGAAATAATTTTATTAAGAAAGGAATACTTTGCTATATCCATTCTTTGGTGCCTAGGTGTAATTTTTAACTCGTAACTATTTTACCCAAGAAAACCAGGTTTCTCAATTTTGTGTATAAATTCTTACCATCCATCATTGCTTGCAATTATATTGTAGATGCCACCTGGTTGATTTATTGATTATTATTAAATTATAGAAAATGCTATTGCATGCAAAGGTGTGGGAAAGGGAGGAACATTAAATAAATAACTCAAATTGGAATTTGTCAGTTTTGAGTATCTTAAGGTTGGTAATTAAGTTTTTAACAAAGTAGGAGTTATAATCTGCAGGATACATATCCTTAACCATAATTAAACCCTAATTCATCATTTAAAGTATGATACCGTGATACCACACATAAATGAAAATTTTTAAGACAAAAATTAAAGATGAATTAAATTACTGAGACAGATAGTTTGATGGAAGGTGTGAAATGAATTACAGAAGTCCATTTGTTGAGGGATTTGTATGGTGATTCCCAAAGTGGGCCCCTGTAGGGGTTGGTCTAATTGAGGGGGCGTTAGATGAAAAAGAATTTTATCCCATTGCCTGTCATTTTCTATTCCTCAATAGAGTTTTACCGGACTTATGCCATCAGTACAACATCAGAAAATTTTCATACAGTAATTTGGTGGATATTTTGATCTTTTCAGTGTTTAATCACTTTTTTATCTTTCTTCAACTATGGCCATACAGAGATTAATTTTTGGAGATTTTCATATTTGGGAGGCAGCAGTATAGATCCAAGGAGGTGGTAGCTTGAAAAAGTTTGGGAAAAGCTTGATTAGTATGTCTTTATTATAAGTCAGGAGTGTCTATTTTCAAAGATATTTGAAAGGCTTGGTAAAAGGAGGGAAGTGGATCTATAATTATTAGGGGTCTTCCTGATTCTTGTTAGGCTTAAGGATAAAGATGGTTTTGGATATTTTACAGGCAGAGGGAAAATAGGGTAGAGAAAGGAAGGCATTGAATAAGTTGCAGAGAATAACCAGTTCCATTAGAATGGGAAAAAATAGGTTTAACATATGGTTACCAATTGAGTCAGACCAGGGGCCAAATATGATTTTGGTATTTTTTGGAACATATCACTGACCATGCGATTATTTTGCGTAAAGACCCAGAGTTTCATACAGAAGTCTGAGGTCCTCAGTTGCGGCATGCATGTCTTCTCATGCCGCTGAGATTGTTGGGAGTCTGAATTTGGCTTCCTTTGTTTCTCTTTGGAAACCATAGGCAGATTTTGGCTCTGAACTTTGGTTGGGTTTTGTGGCTTTGTGACCTTCACTACCTTTTCTAATGTCCCCTTGGTTTTACTAATTGTCTCTTTTGCTTTATCAGCATATAGCTCTGGCAGGCACACTTGGCTTTTTAACAGGGGTATTGGTTACCGTGGCAAACAATCTAGAAAAGGTGGGACACATTTGATGTCTGTATTTCTTCCTGGCCTCAACTCAAACTCAACATATAGGATTTTATAAATGACTTTTATGTCAGTTATTCTTCTCTCCTCAGAAAGAATTATGTCAGTTATTCTTGCAGCCTTGGACAATCTTGGGCATAGACAGGGTGATTTCTTTTTCAATTGCTGCAAAGGGGTGGGCTAGTGCATGGCTCCTCATCATGCTTGTCCTTATCACATTTAGGGCAGGTGGGTTTGCCCTTGCATGATTGGGCAGTATGCCTATATGCATTGCAATAGAAGCAATGCAAAGGACTGGGGATAAATGGGGAGCAAACCTCATACCCTACATACACCTTCTCAGGAGGTTTTTGTAGAATAAAAGTAAGAACTGATGTCGTCTGCTTTATTTCCCCATTCTGTCTCTTATTAAGTCTTGTGCCGTATCACAGTTATGTTGAGTTGGCCAGACTCGGCACTTTCAAATCTTCCCGCCCAGTCAGACAGAGAGAGAGAGAGAAGCAGGGTGGCAAACCTTACTTCCACTCTTTCAAAAGCTGGTCCCAAAGCTGGTTACAAAGTTGGTTACTAAGTTGAATCTAGCAAACCCTCTTGGTGTGTTGAGTGTGTGCTTCTATCATAAACCTTAAACCAAGGGTGCTCTTGCAATTTGTTCCTGGACTTGCAAAATAGATATTTATTGCAATCTGGTTTAAAACCCCCACTCAACTAGTTTTTGGGACATTCACCTTGGCAGTGATTTCATCTATTCATATCTTTGAGTGACTCTTGAACTTTGTGACCACAGCTGTTTCTTTGATACTTTTTACTTTCAATTGAATTACATTGATTATCTCATGCTATTTGGGTATGTTGTTCTATTCTTCTTGTCTTGTTTCATCTGTATTTTTTTGATTTCTCACAAGTTTTCTAATGCCGCTACTTTTGATAGTATTTCATAGCTTTCAATGAATGCTATTCAATCTATTGCGGCACAGTCTGCAGCAGGAGATGACACCCTATGGTGACATCATCTCCTTCGCTATCTCTTCTTCCAAGAGACAAAGGTCGTAGCAAGATATGACTGCGACATGTGTGGAGGATCTTGTGCTTTTCTGCCTTAACTGGGGTGTCAAGAAACATCTTGAGTCACAGGAGTTTTTTGCTCTACTTATCATCCGCTGCCTTAATTAGGAGTGAGCTGTCCATCAGTTTCTTCACAGGCTCTAAGAGTTCCTGGAATGGCATTTGAAAGTGTTTTCTGAATTAAAAATGGTGACTCTATTTATGTCCCTGATGTTTTATTATAATTTTGGATGTCTACATGCCCCTGAAGGCATGAGACTTCAAAGAGCTTCTTCCTTCTGAGGTATGCTTGAAAGGAAGAATCCCCAGCCATTAGGAGCCAGGGTCTGATACTCCCTGGCATCCTGTTTGTGCCGTATCCTAGCCATATCCCTCTGCTCTGATTCTGCACGTTCAAAATTTCCAACCTAGTTTGAGTGACAGAAAGTGAGAGAGAGAGAAGCAGGTTGGTGGCCCTACTCAGTCACCCTGTCAAAGTCGCCCTTTCTAAGTCTCAAGGAGACTTCCTGCTGAGGCTTCCTGACATGACTTATATACTGTGGTGCAGATGGATTTCTTAAGTGATCAAAGTGGAGACTATTTCATTGGGACAACACCCATCAGTACTATTTTGCCTTGAGTCATGTAATCACCACATTCCCCCTCCATCTTTTTCCTCCTCCTTTGTCTCTGAGCAAGGGACAAGTCAGTCATGTGTAAGTGGAGTTTAGCAGTGGTGGTCAAGAAGAAAACAGAGCCTGAACTTATTAGAGCTCAATTATTCTTCTGTTTGGACTTATAAAAAGACGTTTGAAAGTGGATAAAATTCCATCAAGCTATTATTAGGGTAGTTACTCTCAGTATTATATTTTGAGTTTTTGCAGTGCCTCTTTATATTACTTTCATTGTTTCTAATGTTGTTACCTACTTGACATTTCTGTGTGGGTCAATTATATTGAATTCATTACTTTGTTGTGCCTTCGTTGCTCATTTCTCTTTGTCTCTTTTTGACTGTGATTTCATGATTAGTCACAAGTGTTCGAATGCAGCAAAATGAGATGGTATTTCATAGTATTCAGTAAATACTATCCTCTGTTAGTGGCACACGTTTAAGGTGAATCTGGGGCGAAAGTGGCGTGTTGTGCCAAAGAATGGCACTCAGCCACCAGGTCACCCTTCTCCTTCTTATGGGTCTCCAGGCATGGCAAACACCTTGGTGGATCTCAGCTCTGCTGGCATGACCACACACAAACAGCTGATCCACGTCATTGTCCCGACTCAGCTGTAGCTCTACAGTGGGTTTGTTTTCTGGGTTTTCTCCCTGCCTGATTAGTCTCCTTTTACAACAGGCAGGGATGCCCCAGGAGTATTCTCCATACCCCTACCTGCAGGGGTATTAAACAATACATCTAAACAACCTGGCAAACTTAGGTAGAAGAAAAAAGGTATAAATAGTAAATACAAAATAATAGGCAGACAAGTTGATAAATAAAAACTAATACGTATAACTAAATATACATTCATATAAAAAAGATTTGATTTTGGTAGCATAACTACTGCTTCAATCCTAGGTGGGAAAAATCTTAGTGCAGTAAGAAAGTAGTCTTATTGTCTGAGAAATTGTTGGCAGAAGATGAAATGAAAAACTTTATCAAGATCCATGTATTTCTATTATTTCCAGCTATGCTTTTCATTATAAAAGGCTAAAAATAGATATTTTTGCATACTCTTATATGTGAAAAGAAATTATAATTGCTAAGTGCAGATAATTCGGAATATATAAAAAGACAGTATATTGCTAAAGGGAGAAATGATTTTATGAAGGGAGAAGGGTATTATGCTGGAAGAAACAGGAGGTAATACACAATATAAACATGAAGTGGTCCTCCAAAGAAATATAAAAGCAAAGGACAACTATAAAGAAGATGAAACTAAGTTAAAAAGAGAAAACAGAAAATGTTACCTATACTGATAATTAACTTAGATAATAATAGTGACTTAATATATTGAAAATGACAATACCAGAACTAGGAATGAATCCAGGGATTCCAGTCAAGGTAAATATAAAGGAAGAAAGACAGTAAGTGTATAATTATTATCTATCTCAGCAACTGACAACCAACAATAGTTGCAATATCAGCATTATCACATGATACAAATCAGAAACCAGTTTATAGCTGCTTTTCAAGCCATCATCTCTACAGCAAATGGTTTCATTCTTTTTATCATTTTCTTTCATTCATCAGACTCTCTTCTTGTTTCATATTTACACAGTTCTATACCAATTTTGAGAGTTTTTATTCTTCTGTATCCATCCATTTGCATAGTCCAAAGAGTGAGTTGACCAATTTTTTAGAATCTGCATTACTCTGATACTTGAAAAAAGATTTAGGAATTTGTATTACACCAAAAATTCAGATAAGAGAGACATCTGAAACAGCTTATATGAAAGAATTCAGGAATGTAAATTAGGAAGAGAGATGTAGCTCACCCCCATCAATATCTGAATATATTTCCATCACCACTTGAGAAAGACCTCCACTTTTCATAATAAAGGCAAAGTCACGTATGGAATTTCAGCTTCCCTCAATTTGGCATAAGAAGAAAAATAAAAAAATGAGAAGAAAATTGCCTTAAGAGTTATCATTTCCACCCCTAACTGACAATGAAGAAAATGCTATTCCCTCTGCATCAGACTACATTATTCGAAGCTGTTATCATTCCACTCTTTTAATCCTCATTTCATATACACCATTTCCCATCCTTGGAATACAATCTTTCCTCTTCTCTTTGTGGTCTCATAACACCCTTATGAAGGGGGTCCTTAGCTTTACTTGGATGCTGTCTAGAAGGAAGTTGATGGGAGTGCTATAAACATCTTTATAACTATATTTTTATTGTTCAAAAGTAAGCAACACAATTTATGAATCAATTTACTTTAGAAGAAAAGCATTGGAATATTAATGAGAAATATTACTGATATATGAATGTACGAAAGGAGTCTGAGCACTTTTATGATAAGTGCAATCCTTAAAATCGTGTGTATCCACCACTTTAAAAAAAAAGGAGTGGTAGTAAGGTGCCACAACTGCTAGGTAATTTGCAAGTAACAATCAGTCAAAAGTTATATAAGAGCTTAATAAATATATAAATAGATAACAAACAATAAATGGTAGTGGAGTGGTGGTAAGCTTCTGTGCCGCTAACTCATTCATAGTGCCTTCCAAATGTTTCCGCAATGTTTTTCAGCTTGGTAAGGAGGGAGCCATTAATTTCCACAAATGAGGTTGAGGAGTTACATATTCCTGATATTTGCTTTACTTTCCTCCAAGTTTCTGATTCAGGTGTTTGGGTGTTGATGGAACTTACATATTTCCTCCACAATTCTCTTTTTGTATCCTTGATTATTTCCTGAGTCTTTGATCGGAGTTTGTAAAATGCCTCGAGGTTTCTAGCTGTAGGGTGCTTATTACATATTCCTAGTCCAGCCAGAAAGCCAGCGTTGAATAGAATTTTCACTTGAATCGAACAAAAGAAACGAAAAAAGAGATACAGCAACATCAAAACGTCAAGGCTCCCTCGAGACACTGCATGTGTTACCCTCACTCCAGTCCCATTAGTCTTTCCCACCACCACTCTCCCTTGCCCTAGCAAACATTCGACAATTGAAACAAAGTATTCTGCTACAAGAATCAGTTAGTGATTCATCACAAGTAATAGATAGCTTCCCTTGAAATGCTGCCCAGTCTGCTCTCTATATTTTTTTGGAACCAATGAGTTGTTCTAGAATTGTCATTTTTAATTATGATGGAAAAATGGTCACTTCCACAAAGGTTGTCATGAATCTGGAGTTAAAAAAGTGGTGCAATTGAGCTGCAACTGATTACTAGATCTATTGCAGAACGCTTCCAAGTGAAAGAGATAAATGTGTCCTTTCATTTCTGTTTAAAGAACACAGTTAAAATCTGTTAAAGTTTTCTCTAATAATCATCCCCTTGGATTAAGATGGTTAAAATCATTTGGTTTGCAACCCCAAAGGGGATTGTAAGCATTAAAGTCCCCAAGAATGATAAAAGGCATTGGTAGTTGCCTGATGAGAGAAGAAAGTCTCTCCACTGTAACAGGTGCCCATTCTGGAAAGTACTCATTGCAAATTGTAAAGTCTAGTGTCAACAGCTTGCAGTGGAGTTTGTATTACCACCTGAGAGAAGTAAAGGGTCTCTTGGATGGCTACTGCAACTTCTACATGAACTCACTCCCCATCCAGGAAATCTTGTTGGTGAAAATTATAACCACTTAAATGTGGATTGTCACTGTTTTTAAAATGTGTTTCCTGTAGGAAGATGCATGTTGGTTTTAGATCTTTTATCAGGAGCTCCAGTTCATTCTTCCCTTTACAAAAACCATTCATGTTCCATTGGATGGCAAACATGTTGGCAAACAAGAATGACTTTGCGCAAGATGGTGCGCACCCAGGAAAAATCCCAAGGAAGAATGGACTTGTAAAAAGTCTGACGGGACCGGGAATCGAACCCGGGTCTCCCAATTGCCGGTCGGTCGAAAATATTCATTAACATTCCAAATAAAAAGACAAAAAAAAGTCCTTTTCAGTAGTTCAAAAACACTTGGCTAGCTATCATTCTAGCCTTGTACTCCCTCCTTTTTCTGATGGTTGAGGAAAACATGTAGTTGCTTCTTGTCAAACTGATCTTCCTTCTTCTCATTCTCTGTTGAATGTTGCAGTTGCAGAGGCAGGAGGGGGAAGGCTCTTGCCTCCCATCTCTGCCTTTCCAGCAGTTCTAGCAGGTGCATTGTTTTTATGTACTTTGGTCTCTGGTGTATTTCCAGGACATATGATACCCAGTTTTCTTCTCAGATGTTTTAACCTTTTCTTTCATCTCCTTAGGCTTTTCATTGCATGGGTCTGTCTGGCATGCTACACTAGATTTTTTGACTGTTTCCACTGCAGCAAAGGACTGAGAAAAACTAGGACTGGCTAGTTCCCTGGATTTTTTTCTTTCATTGGCATAGAAAATTTTATTGATAATTTTTAATTCTGTAATTTTCTTCTTCTGCAGCCTTGGGCATTCATGAGTGTAAACTGGATGACTTCCATCATAGTAGATGCGCTTTGCAGGACTGTTACCTGGATTCCCCTCATGCACATCCCCAGAACACTTGGGGCAGGTGAATTTGCCATTGCAAGTACAAGTATTTCTTCATATTTGCCATGTGACCATAATGGTTGCATTTAAAGCATCGTATGGGGCTGGGGATATACAGTCTTACTGTGCATGCCTCCTACCTAACAAATACCATTTCTGGAAGTTTATCCCTGCAGAATGTTTGGACGGCAGATGTGGTATCAATCATTTCCCCATTCTGCTTTCTCTGGAGAGTGACAGGAGATGACACCCTGTGGAGCTGTCTCTTTTGCTTTCTCATCCACACTCACATAAAGGTCATAACAGGAAATTACTCCAAGGCATGTATTCAGGGTTCTATATGGTTCGACATTGATTAGGGTGTCCTAAACCTTCATCATAGCAAGAATTTTTGTGCTCTGATTTTCCTCACACGTCTTGACTAGCAGTATACCATTCCTCAGCTATTCAACCGTCTTAAGTTTCCCAGGAACAGAGCCAGACAGCACCCAATCTATAAGAAAGGGAGACATCCTGGAAAGGGTTTCACCTTCCCTAGAACATTTGATTACTAAGTATTTCTCACATTTTCCGATCTTATTAACTCCCCCACCCATTGCTGGGTGGGATCTCTTACTTGGAGGTTGTTTTGATTCCATTAAAAGATAGAAGACTTCACCTCTCAGGCTCCCCACCCACCATGGAGCCACACAAACAGGGACGCCGCACAGCAAGCCTGTGCGGTTGCCAGGGCTAACTGAGAGGAATAGCCTGCATGTTCCCTGGATGCAGCGCAAGGCAAGATTTCTGGCAAGAGGGGCCCTACAACCCCACTTCCATTGATCTCCCTCCACACGCATCACTAATGGGACACTCTACACACTCGTGCAAGTCTGGTGTATGCTCGAAAGGAAATTTCCCTACCACCAGAAGCCAATTGTCCTGGATGCACTAATTCCAGGACTTTACAGAGAACCCTGGGCCAAAGAGGTGTGTTGTGCCAATGGTTGGCACTCAACCTCCAGGACACCCATCTCCTCCTTACGGGTCTCCACGCACGGCAAACACTTGGGTGGATCCTTGGTCAGCTGGCATGACCACACACAGACAGCTGATCCACTTCGCTGTCCAGGCTCAGCCCTTGCTGTACTTTGGGTTTATTTTCGGGCTTTTCTCCCCGGCTGATTAGTAGCCTCTTACGACAGGCTGGGCTGTCAGAGAGGTATTCTCCATCCCCCTACCCGCAGGGGTACATTAGCTGTAAAAGTACGGCCTGTGTTAGTAATAGTTGTTGTTGTTGTTATAGAGTTGCCTCGACAGCTTAGGTCATATTGCACCTTATCAGTAATCAAATTTATATTAAATCAATTTCTTTACTTTTCTCTTGAGGAAAAAAGCCTCTTTTTCTGCCATACACTAATTCTTGTGGGAAAAAGTTGCCAAAAAATAGGTAAATAAATAAATAAGTAATTTTCAGAAATGTTATATATGTAAAAACAGAATTAATCAAGAAATATTAGTGAAAAGCAGAACAGTGTGGAATTGTGCAAAGGTTTTCCTTTGGATTTTTGAAATAGTCCTCTAAACTTTCATAAAAGATAAGACTTTGTCCGCCATCTTAAAATCGCTCCCAAGGGTTTCGTAGTAGTAGATATTGTTATCAGTAGTAGTAGTAATTGTTATATAGGTGCCTTGTTTACTTTCACTTTAAGTCATTTGTAATGAACTATTTAAATAGTGGGATTTGTTTCATGAAAAGATCGAATCTGCATTGTCTAATCTGAGTGAAGTCGAGGATTTTGCATACGTTTGTGAGAAGAGCTCTTTTTCCGGTGCTCCGGAAGGGAATACTTAGCCTAATATTCGAACGAAAACGGTATTTTCCTGCATTGCTTTCGCGTGCGTACGTTCCTTTGTCTGATGACCCTCGTATCCAGCGTCTCCTCGGAACATCTCTCGAGCGGATAGAGAAGAAAGACTTTGCGTGCACAAGTTGTTTTCTTTCGACTCAATCTTCAAAGTGATTCATCCAATTACGTTAAGCCTGAATATTATTGTGACGAAACATGAAACCCCGATTTAATTTCCCTCGTGGGAATCACAGATCGTGAAAGAAAACGATTCGTGATAGTGTGTATTCACAAAATAACCTTTCGATCATCTCTTTTCATATCCTTTTTTTCTGTTTTCCGAGGTTTTCGTTCTATATCTAATAACGTCATTCTTATGCTGACTGAAATTTCTCAAAACAGCCGACCATTACTCGTTCATAGCGAATAATTTAAAAACTCGAGTCGATTAAGCCGACGTTTGCTCGGCTGGATTTCAGCATTAAATAAAAAAAATGTTTGGGCTCTTAAACATCATGGACCATTAGAACTCGTCTACCGGAGTTATGCATCATTCAAGAATCCTTCGACCTTCTTCGGCTGCCAATGCGATCTTTTGTAAATATCGCCAATTTAAATTACTTCATTTCTGAGCCTTATTTATAACTTATAAAGTAAAATAAAATGAAAAATATTTTTTTTGCTTATTTAGCACTTAAACAGTTTTTAGGCGAGTGTAACCATTGAATTTCGTAGAGCGGACTCCCAGTGAAAACATTTCCCTTGGTATAAATCAAAGTGAATTTCTAAAAATGATTGTGAAGGAATAGGATTTTTAAATTAAAAGAAATAATGTTATATATATATA
>KZ309230.1:886696-941109 GCA_000376725.2 Ladona fulva | reverse complement strand
TATATATATATATATAATATGCGTAAAAACGTAATAATCTACTTCGAGGTAGCTCGTAATAACCTTATTTAATACACTTTCCTGTCTTCACATAATTTTTGCTTTAGACACAACGAATCAATTGTGATACCCTACATGACTTCTATCGGCGTGTGGCAGGGGATGTAAACACCAAGCGATGAAGCAGTTGATTTTGTTTATCACAAGAGTAGATCGTTTCAGGGGATCGCGATTTTTAGACTCTCTCCGGCATACCTCTATTCTCTCATTGCTTGATCAGCTCAAGTAACAGTGAAGTCATATACATAGAGGGGTGATAAAAAAAATACACGGAATTTTTAACTTTCCCGGACTAGATATATCTATAATTCCAATTGTCAGTTTTTTTCTATGTATTGGTACACATGCCTCTAACGTACATTGTTAATGGCAGCCATTTCTAAAGCTTAGTCTATTGTTGGCAGCCAAATGGTTACACGCGTTTATCTCCTTGAGCGATTTTATCTTGATCTCCTCAATGTTGCCAAAACGTCGTCTTTCGAGGTTTTTTTTTATCAGTTTTGGGAATATAAAGAAATCACAGGGGGTCGTGTCTGGTGAATAAGGTGGTTGAGGCATAGTAATGGTGTTGGTTTTTGCCAAAAATTCACGAACAAGCAGTGAGCTGGTGCGTTATCGTGGTGCAATTGCCATCAATTTCAACATCCCAACATCCGGTTCATAATGGAATTGGAGAAGAATGGCTGCATCCCCTTCCTGGGCGTCCTAGTAAAACGGAAAGCAGACGGATCCTTAGGACATGGCGTTTACTGAAAGCCGACGCACACGGACCGTTACCTAAATCCGGAAAGCCACCACCATCCGGCTCAAATTAAATCAAGACGTTGGACGGAGTACGAGGTCTGTTAGAAAAGTATCCGACCTTTGGCCGGGGGGAAAAAAACTGGCATTGGAGCGTTGGAAACCTAATCACCCTCAAAGTAGTCTCCGTGGGACTCCAAACACCTCTGCCAGCAGTGCCGCCATCGTTGGAAGCATTCCGAGAAAGCCTCCTTCGGAATGGAGTTTAGCTCGACTGTCGTTGCAGCAATAATGTCCTCTCTTGTCTGAAATCGCGTTCCTTTCAGTGGTCTCTTTAGTTTAGGGAACAGTCGCAGATGGCCATATCAGGAGAGTAAGGAGCCTGTTGAACAGCAGGAGTATGGTTTTTCGCCAAAAAATCCCGAATCATGTGCGAGGAATGTGCTAGAGCATTGTCGTGATGGAGGCGCCAATTTCCTGTTGACCACAACTCCGGTCTTTTGCGCCGCACAGTATCACGTAGGCGACGGAGGACATCCCTGCAGTACTCTTTGGTAATTGTTTGACCCTGTGGTGCGTACTCGTGGTGTACCAGACCGCGGGAGTCAAAGAGCGCAGTCAGCATCACTTAGACGCTGCTGCGCACTTGGCGGGCTTTCTTTGGTCTTGGTGACGTGGAATGCTTCCACTGTGACGACTGGGATTTGGTTTCCGGGTCGTACCCGTACACCCAGGACTCGTCACCAGTGATTATGGTGTTCATGAAGTCGGGGTCACTGTTTGTGGAGTCCAGCATGCCCTGTGAGACTTCAACACGAAGTTGCTTTTGCTCCACCGTCAGCAGCTTGGGCACGAATTTTGCCGCCACTCTCTTCATGGCCAAATCTTCGGTCACAATGGAATGTGCCGAAAAAGTGCTGATGCCCACCTCTTCCGCAATTTCTCGGATTGTCACACGACGGTTCCGCATTACCACAGCGTTCGCTTGGGCAATGACCTGGTCATTTCGGCATGTTGATGGCCGACCGGAGCCTTGCTCGCGCTCCACCGATGTGTGGCCGTCTTTAAACCGGTTGTACTACTCCTTAATCTGTGTAATGCCCATAGAATCGTCACCGAAAGCCGTCTGAATCTTCCGAATGGTTTCCACCTGGCTGTCGCCCAGTTTCAAAACCGACGAGAGCACTACACACTACCTCACTCAAATGCTGCTTGCCAGCAACAGACGCGATTGACAGGCGGGAAAAAATTCACACATGCGCACAAAGGTTCAAGATCAGCTCATGCATTTTACGTGCTTGATTCAAATCCTTCAGGTTTTCGCAAAACAAAATAAGGTCGGATACTTTTCTAACAGACCTCGTATATAAGATAAGAAGGGATGCTCTTAGGAATCTTAATCCTGGCTGCACCGAGTCAAGGGAGGCAAGTGTTTGCTAGAGAGAAGCTATGCCATCGACAATGCCATCTATCGGAGATAAGACGTGAAGAAAAAAGTGATATCAAAACCTCCCGTAAAGTTAGCCCTCTGTATATACTTANTAATGCAATGGGTCTTTAATATATGACGACAGTTTAGATGGAAGAAGAGTCTCAATATAGGCCTTACTTCAACTGCGAAGAGTATTATATAGAATGGGATTGTAGCCGTATTGCATTGCTTCGCCGTCACCGAAATACACAAAAATCAACTGCAGTTGTAATGCAATGGGTCTTTAATATATGACGACAGTTTAGATGGAAGAAGAGTCTCAATAAAGACCTTACTTCAACTGCGAAGAGTATTATATAGAAAGGGATTGTAGCCGTATTGCATTGCTTCGCCCATTATGCTTTCGGGACGACAAATGACTTACAGAATAAATGGCGGTGAAGAAATGTTTCTAACATGTTGTTTGTATATATTTGTTAGGAGTATGAGTATATTGTAAGAGTATTCATTTATCTTTTTTCCATGAAATTAAAATGTAGAAGATGATTTAATGTAATGTATGAGTGCTTTTCAACTGAATTAAAGGAAATATTTTAAATAATAGGTCAATATAGCGTAGAGCAGATTGTTTTTCAACCGATGGGTCGCAAACCACTCATGGGAATTACGAGGGTGTATGGTGGGACTCCAGCATGTTTATTTTACTTGTTTTCATTTAATTTTTATAATATTTCAAAATAAACCTTCCAATAGATTTACTGATATTCATCAACACTCTGAGTATCCCTGGTATATGCAACAACATCATTCAGTGAAACGAACTCGTTGCACGTTGGAAACCATGATGGTCGGAGGATATTGCTAATTAAACAGGAAAACTGGTTTATTTAATTGGCCGAAAAGAAAAATGTCGTCATGTCGTGGTGTGACTGGATGACACTTGGTGCAATAACATTCTCCAGGTTTCTGGGACGAGTGGAAGCGGTTTTTCTAATGTTCAATAATGCACCAATCAATCGCATTGTCGGCTTGGTGTTGATCATACAATTCTTAATAGGAAAACTTTAATTTAGCTGTTAATGATCTAATGGAAGCTGGTTCATTTCACAGCTTAGCTGCAAATTGTCGGATTAGTTAAATCTTCGATGAATTTCATTTACTGAAGTATTTATCTCAACCCAGAGAATTATTACTTTAAGTTTCAAATTGAATATGAAATCAACTCTGTAGATGATAAAACTAACTTGATAGGCAGTTTAATGGAGCGTTTGGCCACGCGTTGGAGAGATTTGGGAAACGAATATAAATTGGCATTCTGAGTATCGAAATGAAGAACGAAAGCTTAAAGCTGTGCGACCTCTAATTCCGGAGTTCAACACGAATGTAATAACTAACACACGCACACATGCATGATACAAATTTATAATATTAATCTGTAATATATTTGGTGAAATTGAGTACTATCGATAAATAACTTCAAGGGAAAATATAAAAGATGAAAATTCGAACACCTCAAACGCGTACATTTGAGTGATAGGAACGTTGAGCGAAAGAGCGGGAAACAGCATAAGCTATAACTACCCGCAACCGTAAATTTGTTGTTTAGTATACAATGCTTATTTTCCGGTTAAGTGAACATTTATTTATGTCAGAGAATGGTTTAAATCAAATAAAGATATTTATATCAAAAATTAAAATTTTTTATTAGAGTCTTCTGGCACTTGCGAAGGCGGTCCACCCACCAATTTGATCAGAGCGTCAAGTCACGAAGAATCTATTTCCTGTTCTTCGTCCTGTTGAGGACGCCGCCTGCTTCGCATTATTCTTTTGAACATCACCACCGGATTTGCCTTCTGCCGCGCGGGCCAACTCTTATAAAATCGTAACTCCTTATTAATCAGTTATTACTATCGTCCATTACTGCACATAATAAAGTTTCTACCTCTATGGGTAAGCGTGCTAATAGCACGCTAATAGTTAGCCTTCTACAGTCTACCATGCTTTACTGTCCCGCCTTCGCTACAAAAATTCCCTCCTTCTGTATTATGCCAACGAAAAAAATCCAGCCTGCATCCAGCTTTTTCTTTCTTTTCTGTATTATTATGGATTATTATTGGATATTTTATCAATCAATGTATTAAATAATTAAATTCCTTCTAGATTTGTGCAGTATTTTATTTGTAAATATCAATGGCATTAGTGAACTCCCCCTTCAAAAGTAACGTAATACATAGGAGGAATGCCACCTCTTAAAAAAAACTATCTTCCATTCTATGTGAGCCTGAATCCTACGTGGGCTCCCGGATAGCCAAGTGGGCAACGCGTTAGACTTCGGTGAAAGCGGTCCCGGGTTCGATTTCCGGTGGGGGCCAATGACCTAAGCTGTCGAAACACTTTTAACAATATTACTGAATCCTCCGTGTATTTTAGTTGGAAGCTATTATCGACTTGCCTTCTTCTCCTTCAGAGAGAAGGGTTGTTACACAATTTTGTGAGATATTGTGGTTACAACCACAATGAACGGGAGGTTTTTGGAGGGGTTTTCCTCCCGTCTTTGGGCGAATGCCGGACAGTTAGTACATTGTTTTTGCACCCCCTCAACCGTTGCCACCGGGTCCCACGATCTAATCGCGACGGGTAATTCTTAAATAAATAAATAAATATCTCACAAAATGTTCGTATATTTTATCTTATTTCTCCCAGTTACACATTGAAAGCAATATTTAAAGACCAAAATAAAAATCTTTATCTAACATCCCCTATTCTTGGTTCGATTTCTTAGGGCCATTACTTTTAATTTTATTCCATAGAGGAACTGAAGGCTGCGAGAGATGAAAACGAACTTTACACACATTACTTATGGGATAGTTGAAAGCAGTCTAGAGTGAAACGCGGGATGATATTGTAAAGGTAAGGACAAATTTTGATAGCCAATTAGTCCCTCTTATACTTCTACCTCAAAGGGATGTGCATTAAATCAATTTTAGTGAGTTATTTTTGTTTAATTAGTAGTATTGTTAAAAGTGCTTCCACAGCTTAGGTCATTTCGCACATAGGCTCCCACTGGGAATCGAACCCGGGATCGCTTTCACTGAAGTCGAACGCGTTGCCCACTTGGCTATCCGGGAGCTCTTTTCGTTTAGTTTTTAGAATTTGTTTCTCAATCCGCTTCTTATCGTTATTATGAGTACAGCCTCATAAATTGTCGTAAAATTTTATTCGTCCCGTTTATGTCCGTTTTTTATATATATCCATTTTATTTAATTCCTTTCACGCCGTGTTTTCATTCATTGCAAAGTCATCACCGACTATATTCTCTTCTTTTTAAACCTTTTTCACTGCAATTTATCACAGAAATTCATACAAATTTTGCATTTACGTTATCCCGTGGAAGTCAAATTTCGAACATAAAGCACAGCAATAAATCTGCACCAAGGGAGATTCTTAAACTTAAAGTCGCACCCATAAATTCCCGTTTTATTTCATTCTTTCTCTGATAAATGAATTCCAGCCGGCGAATGAGATCAAATTTTCATCCGATGTGTTTAAGTGATTTCGTAGTCCTCTTTCAAATACATCACTATTCATGTATTCATGTACACATTAACCCTGCAAGCCACCTCTCAGCGTGTGCCTGGGGGTGTTTTCATGTTCTGTTAAATCAAGAATCAACACCTGACTCCGCCGTTCATTATCATCTCAATATACGACTGTTCCAGCATATCACTTAAACATGCTCTTCTCCATTGGAGACCCTTTCTCGATCTGTGTTTTCTGAGTTTACTTTTCCAAATTTTTTTTGTTTGTATTTGAGTTTATATACACAAAAATCAACTGCAGTTGTAATGCAATGGGTCTTTAATATATGACGACAGTTTAGATGGAAGAAGAGTCTCAATATAGGCCTTACTTCAACTGCGAAGAGTATTATATAGAATGGGATTGTAGCCGTATTGCATTGCTTCGCCCATTATGCTTTCGGGACGCCTCCTCATCCATTATTACACGCATCCTGCATCTCATTGTTATGTAAATACCACCCATTTGTGGGGAGAGCACGGTTTTTTTTGCTTCGTGTGTAAACTGAATATTCTGTACGCTTCCTAATATCATTAAGATACGAGAAATAATGTTATTCATCCCATTTTGGTACAGTTTGATTTCAAAGCTTCATATATAAAGGCAATGAATGTCAGTAAAATTTCAAAGAAAAAATACACACTTTATATGTACACATGTATGTAAAATGTATTGTTTGCTTTTCCTCGTTGAACATCTGAAAGTTAATTATCATAATTCTAAGCCAAAGATACGCCTTATTTTGCTGCGAATACTTTCCGATCAGAATACCAAAACAAGTTTTCGAATAGTGAGATTTGCTCATTCCTAGAGATAATCCTAATATCACCGGGAAATTTTCCGCGAAGGATTTAGCGGATGGAGCTATTTCTGATTTTCAGTAATCCGGAGAAGTGGGCTAAGGAAATGAATCGCCTGCGCTATGCAGCTCTCTTGGAGCATTTACTCCTCAGGCTCGCCTCTTCAACAATATGTAGATTTCTCGTGTCTTTATCTCCCTTGCTTGTCATAAAAGTAGAGTGCGCTGCTTTGGCTCGGAGAGTGGATTTTAGTTTTACAACGGCGATGGGATTTGATATGTAGACTAACAGAAAATTCTCTTTGATTTTTGTTTTCAGTTTCAGTTGCAGTCGGTGGTGTTCAGAATGTTTGGAATTCGTAATGTTACAACTGAGCAGTAATGGTAAATGGTATTTTCTGGTAACATAATTAGCAGAAAAATTTCGTGATGATTGCATAGACAACTCATAAATTAGTATTTCCTAATATAGGCTTAATAATCGTTAGCGTTTTCATGAGACGCGTTGTGGAATTTATCACCATAATGCATTACATTACTTATAAAGATAGTAAATTTACAACTGTACATTTACAAATTTTCACTAATAAGAGAAACCTATTTTACTTCACTGGCGTGCAATTTTATTTATGTTGTTCATAGTATACCCGATTTTCATTGTACAGCGCGCGTTGTATATTTTATCTTTCTCTATTTTATTGTACCACACGCGTTATCTACCGTAAAGTACGGCGGTAGTTCTATAGCATTTACTTACCAGTTCAAGGGATAAGAGAACGGATCCTTTTGAATTTGATTCAAATTCATTCTTGAGCATTCTTCTGTTTGTGATTTCTTAATGAATATTTGCGGTTTGCCGAAGAAATGTTACGAATGAGCGTACTTATTGGGAAAAGATACTCCCAGGAGAGCGAATAAAACTTAAGTGTTGCTTATTATTCTGGCAAGAGAAGCCTTTTCAAACTCTAATTCACATCTATATAAGCTGGATGGATAGGTATCGCAAACATGAAACAAATCACGTATCTTATGCTTGAGTTAACTTCAGTGATTGCTGAAAACATTCCATAGAGATTCAATTGAGCGTGATTATTTCATATATAAGATGACAAAGAGCACAAGGTAAATCGTAAATATTACGAGTACTCTCGAACACTGGTCTTCCAGTCTCTTTTCTTTGGAAGAACAATTCTGAGTCTCAGAAAGATGATGCCAGTAAACTCTGTTCATACTTCAGCTTAAAGGTTTACCTTTCCCTGAACCTTATGGATAATCGAAAGAATTTTATTTGCGCGGTGAAGGCATTTTCATCCAAATAATTAAATATTTATATTTTTTTACGTAAAACATTTTATAAGATCATTTCCATTTTGAAAATAATTCATTTTAATTGTATTCCTTCTCAGATACGATTAAAAAGTCGAAATAACAATGTTTCCGTCTAATCTTTAAACGGTCATCGAAAACTGGAGATGCGTGTTTGTTTGTTTTCAAGCTGTCCTTGAATGTGGTCAACAGGAAGGACACATTAACTAAGTAAATTAATAGTTGGCTTTTCATGGTTCGTATTTCTGCTGATTTTTATTTTTCAATAAGAATATACTTAAAATCGATTCTTTATCTCGCAGCATTATTTGGAAAATAATTACTATTTATAACAAAACTTCAGGAGTAAAATGTAAGAAAGGTAATTATATAAATGTTTCATTCTCGTGATGATTTCGGCTCCGATTGCGAAAACTTTGATTTAGATTTTGGTAAAATTTTGCACAAGTCTTACCTTTACTAGAGCAAGTATCGCTTATTTCAGCTCTATTGCGTGCGAGGGATATACGGTGGATAGGGGTCCAACGCAAAGGTTCCGGGTTCGAATCCCGAATATTCAGATTTTTCCTGTTGTATGTTCGTCCGTTGTTATTGTTTAAGCTCACCGCTGTAATTCGGTAAATTGTCCGGTAAATAGGCGTTTGTGGAGGCATTGAGAAATACATTTTTAAAAACCTCTTTAATCATCTCTGTGTTATTCCCATTTGGTTGATCGTAGCTCGAAGGTTGTCGTCTGCTACTCGTATGACAATATGAGGAAGTACTCTTTTTCCATTACAGTTGCTACAGTGATGGGTTTACGGAGATTTACTCGATGTATCCACAATTGATATACGTTAGTTATGGACAAATATTATACTTGCTTTACGCTTATCTCTTTGGGGGATCAAAGAACACAAATTGTAATGGGTAAATTTCCTTCGGATAACTTATTTTTAGGAATAAAATAAAATGTATAATTTATATTTAAATAAAGTTCAAATGTTTAGGTATTCATGTTATTTGATTAAAATAAACTTTTTCTGCGAGAATGTTGCGTTGCTGACGAAACATCAGCGTACTTGAATAGTTTACTGTCTTTCAATTTGTTCTGTCACTTAGAGGACAGAGCCCTCAGAAATGGGAGACCCGGGTTCGATTCCCGGCTGCGGCAGACTTTTCCTCTTTCAATTTCTTCATCTTTCACTCTTAGTAATGGCCTGGAGAAAGTGGTCTGAGCACGAAGATGCATTGCCTATATATTTTTCCTCTACTTAATAACATGGAAAAAGGAAAATTCCGTTCACATTTCACGGTAGTAAACTTGGTCCGACAATTTAAATACGCGTCTCTAAAATTAATATCTAATGATGGTGTTGCTATCCCTGCAAAAAATCGATATCTCATATTTAATAGTTGGAAATAACATATTCTTAATTTAAATTTCTTTCATTAACCTACAGTACTATCATTATATTAATATCTTTTATTACTTCAATGTGTTAGTGGATATCATATAACCCCAGTTACATGGATAACAAGGTTATGTTATTTTTCAGTGGCCTTCAAAATTAAGGAGGGTTTCCTCTTTCATTTCCAATTCCTTCATCTACTTTTGCTAAGAATATTCCTTGTTAAAGCAGATTAATGATTCATATTATCTCAATATAAGTTTAGTAATGCCAAAATCTTTAACACCATGATAATTTTACTACAAAGCTAAATTTGAATGAAAATATAACGAGCTATATTGAAATGTTATTTCAGTAAAAAACCAGCAAATCAAACAAAATATGATTTCTGCTGATTAAAATGGTGCACAACTAAAGTATCTTCTTTCACCAATTTGTTTTCAACTTACACAATTCAAGTTCTTTATATCTTCTTTGAATCCCATTATATTAATTTATTCTTTCATTTTTATTTAATTGATATTCTTTTTATAAGTGTTTTTTTTTGTAGGTTTTCCTTCATCTTCATTCTTCATGAGTTTTCTGTCAATATACATATATCTCAAGTGCGTATTTCTTACGGAAAAGTTCGCTCTGCGGACACAAAGACCATAAAACGCAATGAAAAGTAATGAAATTAAGTAAATTCTCATATAAAGGGATATACTAGCCAGCAGAAGTAACTTTTATGTGATACGATAGGAGAAGATTGAATTGCGAGTGATTATCTGGCCGAAATAGGACAGTCTGACTTCCATTCCTTTAAAATATTATACTGCTGATATATTAACAAATGGAAATGAATTAAAGCTGGTGTTTATTATTGTGGAGTGCGATTTATTGCTTACAAGACACTCAGCTGAGTGCCGGAACAAAAGTGTAAACGCAGCTTAAGTTACACGTCAAGCGTAGCAGAAAATAGAATGTATATTTTGTCGTAAAAACAAATATTAAACGCAAACTTTCTCTCTTAGCCGCAAGGAAGAAAGTAGGAGATCTATTTGGTTTTGTTTGCTGTCACTGGCTTTATCACAGATTCGACTTTCAGAGTGCGTATGTGAGAGATTGCCGTAGAGATAAAGCTCATTTCCCTATTTACTTTGATAAAGCAAAGGTATAGTTAAGGAGAAATCTTTTATTATTTGTTAGTTGTTTGTACAAAAATAGGAAAAAGTGATCTTGTAAGAAAAGAAATACACGCAAGTGTAGAATAGACTATAACGTTATCTGAAGAAGGTCAACTAACTCAAGGATTTTCATATGGGAGACTGTAATTGAAATAACAAACACTTTTACTCACAAATAATAACTATTATTTTCCATCAACATTAAGAGCGACATATATATATATATATAAAACTACACAGCCAACAATGTTTCACAGTTTCAATGTTTCAAATTTCACAGTGAAGCACTTCGATGACCACATCACACGATCCTGGAAACACGTTTGCATTCATCAAAAGAAAAAATAATTCATTTCAAAGTTTTGTTCAAATCAAATCGTTTTACACGTGAACTTTTCTGTAATCGGTAATGCTAAGTATCGATCTACAATAAAAAAGTAAGGATGTTCGTGTCTTAAATATAAACATAAAAGCAACATTTCTTAGGTGTTTTTATCCTGAATGCAAGTTGCGATTGTACGTGAGGAAGCACGAATTCTTTTTTCTTCAGCTTACGGTTCTAATTCTGCGATGGTTCAAGTATTTCCCTCAAAGGAAGCTTCATAAATATCATCACCCCTTCAAAACTCGCTACTTCTTTGGGTTAATGCGAATGAAGGGTGGTCGAGCACAATGCACACTTCCTTACACCCAATTGCTCCCGCTGTGGAAAAAGCTCATCCCGAACGAACTTTTTCAAGGATTTCTACGAGGTTAATATGCGTTAGTAATTGGATAGGTGGTTAACTAGGACATGCTAGGTGCCGTACCTGTAAAGGGTCGAACATCGATTTTTGTTCTTCAGCTATGAATTGTAATTTATATCCAAGATTTATACGTGAAAAATTCTCATTTATTGAGACCAAGAAGTTCTCGTTCCAAAAAGTAACAATTCTAAAAACTTACAGATGTCTAGCAAAATATAAATGAATCTTCCGTAATCATTAAGCGATGGAAACTTGTAAATAATCCTTTTCTTCTTCCTTTCTTCTATCTTCTTGTAAGCGGTTTGGAGGTGACGCTATTTTGAATAATCTTACTCGAAAAGTGTTGTTTAGGTAAGCAGCTTCCTTTTAGGTAGATCGTATGTAACCCGCATCAATACAAAAATATTCGATATAAGTAAGGAAGAATATTTCGTCGAAAATTTCGCCAGTAATTATTTTCGTGCTCGAGAGTCGTAAACATAGAAAACACGTCTTCGATTTACGTGGATTATATTCTCGAGAGTAAAAAAATACGGCGGGAGAGAGATGTCTTTGCTAGCAGATTCTGGAAGTGACAAATGCAAACGGTGGCTTCTTCCTAGATCTGAGGTTATTGCACAGTGTTCGATAAAACATGTTTTAGGTTGAACTCGCGTTCACGCACATTCTACCTGTCACCTTTAAGCAGCGATCTAATCTACAGCATCTATCAGCTGTGACTTTATTTCGTGAATTTTCGCCCGTGTCCAGTCCCGTTGCCAAATGGAGGCGAAGATTCATTCATTGCTTTTTTCACGTTTATTTTCAGAACAGCTTATATTTTATTGAAATTTCTACGTGAAAAAATAACGTTTTCTCTAAGGACTCGAAACCAAACTTTGAGTGTCACCTCAACATCTCAATACAATGAGCCATTTAATAGCAAAATCCCAATCGTCTGTCTAGTATAAGATCAATTTTAAGTTTTAATAGATCTTCTTGAAGGCTTTCTTTGGTATGATTGACATGATACTTGATAATACTTAGCGCTTTCTCATCACGACACCTGTTGAGTAAGCGGAATTTCACAAGTTTCTTTGACTAATGTTTGACCTTTTCAAAACAAAAATTATTCCAATTAAATTAAAGCTAATTGTGAGATAAGTAAGTAAACTAAAATTAAGTTATTCCAACAAGTTACGTCAAAACGAAAATTTTGTATGTATATAAAACCCTTTGAAACCTCAACGTGTTTGTTTTCCCCATGGATATGATCACGCTGTACTTATTGTAATATTGGTTATGTCCCATGTACATGGAATACATAGTATACATCTGAAATTTCTCCAGTTGATGAGTCACTGTGAGTTAATCTTGTTTCGAAAAGAGGATTTGCTTTGCTTGATAAATTGCGGACAAATCCTACGATAAATCCTCCAATGACAATTGTAATCGTTCTATTTTGATCTACTTGTGTATGTGCGCGTGTTTGCAGGTGATAACATAATCACAGACCTGTTACAGAGTAATTTAATGGAGTAGGTACATTCGTGTTGAAGGCGGGTATCAACTAACAGTTCGCTATGCCTCACTTTCAAGGAGTACATCAATTTTCAAAAAACCAGATAACTGCATCGTTTTGTTAGACGAGGCAGTTTTCTCCACTATCGAAAACTTTGACAGCACATTTCAGCCACGATGTCTTTCAAGCCAATCAAATTTCGGCTGCGATTTCATCAGCTTTTCCCGAAGACGATATCACCGGGATTCTATCGAAGTGTTTCATATCAAAGTGGTTTCCATGGATCAGAAAATATGGACTCTGCTGCTACTCTAAGTTATACTAATGGAATATTTTCTCGAGGAATGGCACCATTGGCTGTACTTCCTCGATTTCTGAAAGAGGGCTACAGTCCTTTGACATATCTGGTCCCCTTTTTAGTCGCCAGCGAGGAATTCACTCCGACGAAGTGTTCTCAAGCAGCCTTTCTCTTTGATTTACATTCCTTTATTCAGTTTGAGGGGCTGTTCCATCGAAAGGAGACCTCTTTCTTACATCTGCTCGCCTCTGAATTAGTACCACAATTGTGAATCCAGAGTGGATCTGCCTTATGCCAATTCAGTTTCCAGGGATAGGGCACTTTTCATTGAAAAGAAAAATGGCACCAGTGGCAGAGTACCTGGAGTGGTACGATACGGTACATACTCAATCGATGGAGAGTACGTGCTCCAGAGGTGACAACTTGACGGAAGTTTTCCAAGTCTTCCAGAAAGCAACAAATAACAGATCCCTTTCAGACCTCTTCCGAGAAAGCACTCTAACATTCTATAATGCATTGCTAATATATTAGGCACACCACAATCACCAAGCCACACCTATCATAGATATGCGACCTATTTTACTGCTGAATTGAATTAGGTGTGGGAAACCTTTCTTCCATCAAACGAGCTCTTGATGCGCGGCATCTGTCATATTTTCGGTTGCATATGACGTATATCTTAATTATTTTAAGAATTATTATAAAAATATTCAAAAAAAATTTAAAATAAATTGGGACTTTGAAACCTTTGTTTGAGTGGATGAATGAGAGCGTTTTAGGAGAACTAAGAAAGCGAATTAATTCCATTTCCTGGAAATTTCACATATTCATCAATCCAATATTAAAACAATGAAGGAGAATAAATATATAAAAGTCAACCAGTCTTAGTTTGTTTAAATAAAAGAAATAAATAGTAAATGGAAAGCTTTGGGTTCCCTTCCCTTGGGTTAAATGGATCGGGAGACATTTCTCTTTCGATAATTTAAAATAAGCCCTAACAAATTACATTATTAATTTACTACGCAGTTGCAGTTGAACGCTTCTCCTCATCATTGTCCTCGGAGATTTAAAAATACCGATCGGAGAGGTTGATTTACGTTCGTATTTTCTGCGGCTGCAATGAATATCGAAATTTCCTCTCGATCTATTCATCATCGACCTCTCTCAAATTCGCAGATATCCCTTCAGATTTTACGAAACCTGTAGTTAACAAAAGAGCGCCTATGATACACGCATTCGTGCTCGACAGCGTAAGTTATTCTTAACGAACCAACCTACTGAAAGGTCTCGGCATTAAGGGCGAAAATTGGTTTTAAGCATTTTTGGCAGTCACGTCGCGGGAATACTACTTAATTTAGTAACAGTTAACTTCTCTCTCATCGGACAGTTATAATCCATATTGGTTACGTAATGATGCTCGATTCGCCGATCAGAGTCCAATAACATGCTTTGACAATGAGTTGATCACTTTAATCAGGCGTTGAGGAATAACGGAGGCGGATTTCCTTAATTCCGAGAGTAAAAAAAGGACTTCCTGAGAAAAATTGCCGCGCGTTTGTATTTCACAGAAAAGAGCAAATTTCGAACGTTTTTGAGTATCTATACAAGTACGAAAAAGTGGAATTTCGTTAAATTTTGACGGAGAAAATTTGTTGAAGTTGCAGTACGATGACGTTAAGATCCAATTACATTACCTCTTCTACTTTATTCCACCTTTAAACTTTTTTTGTTTCAGATCCGAACGATGGAAAATGAACGAATTATAGTCGTTGTATAAACGGCTGAAACGATAACGGAGGTCTGTAAATGAAAACTCCAAAGCCATATGGTAAGTAATAGCGTGCTGCACACATTCGATGTGTGCAGCAGTTTCCATCAACGTGCTGCACACATTCGAGAGACACGCATAGATTCGTAGAGTTCTGACAAATATGTATTCTTCCTCATTATGTTCGAATCAATTTTCATTTCCGTTTTATCGCCTTGATGAATTCATACCCATAAGTAAAAGCGGCAAAGAATACTTTCAAATACGACATTTCGAAGCACAAAAGTTACAGATCTATTTTTATAGTTTTTGTATAACAGATACATGCATGAATTTCCGCAACACATTGAAAAAATTTAACCTCAAATTTTAATTCAGCACGAAACGACGAGGCGCTCTTCTATTGCGTTTAATATTTTCTACGCCCTCCTAATTGGCGATCGTCCCGTACAATACTTTAAATTTCGGATAAATTTGGCATCACTCTTTCTTTTTGCTTTGGTGTTTTCATTTACACGCTAAGAACTTAAAAAAGTCCCCCTTCGACAGAAAAGTCATTTTTAACGGAATCATTCATAAATTGAAGAAGCATTCATAAATAACTGACGCAGAATCTTTCGAAAACATTCGAAACGAAAACATTCCCAACAGAAGTACGTTTACTTTCACTTAATATCACAATAACCATCTCGAATGGAAACAATAGACAAGCGAGGAAGCGCCGTCGTCCGCTACGCCACTTGAATGGCGGATATGAAATCCTCTTCGCAGATTTCCAAATTAGCTCCACTTCCTTCTTAGTCATGCCTCTTTCTTTTCTTGGGCGTCCCTCTCTTTAGCTCGCGCCTCTTCCCTTTCGAATCCTTCCACCAGCGTGCAGATTATGAACTTGATGGTCACCTTGTAAATGGTATCCATATTGTCCGAGTAGCGATCTCCCAAAGTCGTCTTCACCGAGTCTAAGAACGGCGTCTCTATCCTCTGCAATCAGAAATGTCTCAAATTAGTACATGGCATTTCATTATTTTTACTTAGCGTCGAAATTGCAATATATAAGGTAGATTATGGAAAAACGTCTCTTTTCGACACATATGCAGCAATTGCTGCTACTTTATGACATATGTATATGATAAATTCACAGTGACAGCGTTTGCTGGGCACAGATCACTAATTATAATTTTAACTAACAAGGAACACACAGGTTTGTGCAGCGCGGATTTACACGAAAATTTCAGGACACGTTCCTTGCACAAATATTACAAACACGTGTCCGGTCGTTCAACTCAATGGACCTTTGTTTATGCAAAATTTGCAACTGGAAATCGAAGCCAGGCAACCACGCAATGCACAGGCACTGCCATAAATATATCGAAACTTCCCGTAGAAAAATATTTATCCTGTTTTTTTCACAATCGACTTATTTTTTCGTTATTAAATTCCATCTTCTTACCTTCCAGACATTCGTTACGTTACATTCGTTATTTATAGCAACGTAAATATCATATCATATTATTATATATAAATTCCCAAGTGTCCGTCCGTCCGTCAGAGGGAGGTAGGGAGGGGCCCCATATTAGAAACGGTTAGATTAGGAGACACGCGGTAAACTGCGTTGGATTTCTAATTATTGAAAATTAGGGAAATAAAACTCATTAAACGCCAGATGTAGAAATTTGTGTATATTGATATTGCTTAAAATATTAATTGATTTTCATTACCTTCGATAATGTTATCCGAAGGTTTAAATTAAGAAACTAAGAATTATCATAAAAAACATTATTTACAGCACCGTACATTTTTGTAATTACATTTTCTGTTCTTAAATGAGTTTTAGGTGTAAAAGTATGTGCGAAAC
The DNA here is from genome assembly GCA_000376725.2 of Ladona fulva. NCBI lineage: Eukaryota > Metazoa > Arthropoda > Insecta > Odonata > Libellulidae > Ladona > Ladona fulva. The sequence continues at coordinate 924,447 of KZ309230.1, read as the reverse complement.
ATCGACAAAAGTGAAATTTAAATGGAGTTGAAACGTTTTTTAACTCTTGAAAAGTTTTGAAAGCAATGGAAACGTTTTTGAAGATTATCCTTAAAGAATATTGTGTCTAATTTATGAAAGAGTAATACGAAATCCCTCAAATCAATATTTCAACATTGAAGAATTATTAGCTAAAACCAACGTTCGTAAGTAAATGTCACACTTTGAAATTAAGATTACTTCAGAATATAATTCTAATAATTAAATTACTTTAGCAGTCTTGAAACTCACTGTCTTTGAAATTAAAACAATACCGGGATTTGATAAAAAATATTGATAAAGCGATTAACTTGAAGATTTTTAATTGTTTTAAAAAAAGATGTGATCAAATTAATCGTTTATTATGTTTGATAATTCAAAACAGACATAATGAAATTCCTTATTGTGTACAGATACGTTTCTTAAAATATAAAGTAGTCACAAGCGTTTAAATTTTTGGAGATACTAAATACTACATACGCGCAAATATTTGCGCGGGATCTGCTAGTATTAGTTAAATAGGAACTCCAGTATCTATTGTATTGCTACACGTAGGTTATGTAATATCAACCTTAACTACAAGTGTCTTTGACTTTGGCCTCGAGATATTGTCAGAACCATAGTAGATTTTGAGGCGAATAGCGAGTTTAGTTTTCAAATAGTTTGAAAAGGAGCATCGTAGAGAGAACATCGTGAAGAGTGAGAGAGAGTATTTTTTCCTTAACGTTGAAGTTTGTCTTCTCTGTTAGTTGACAGTTATCGACGGACTATTCTGAGCAGTTAAAGTAAGAATACTTAATCTACTTCATGTTATACAAATATAAAAATATTGATTATTCTTTATGTCAATCATTTTACTGAAAAATTCACCAATTGTTTATAGAGTCGATTGATTATGGAGCAAGAAATTCCATCTACCAGCTTGGCGTAATTGATGAGCCGAAATCGAGCAACGAATTGAAGTAGGAATTCGCTAACTTATTGTAAGTTTCTTCAGAATTACTTCGAAATGACAATTGCATTGCTGGAATAATATGTCTTCCAATTTCTTATTGTTCTAAATCGATTGGCAAGGAAATGTAGATAGATTTTTAGGTATTTATTTGAAGATGCCTTCGTTAATGGCGATATACTGATGGAAGAGATTGACTGCAACATTACGAATGATAATGTAGTCAAGGAAGATACCTAATGTAGTCAAGGAAAGGTTGAGGATCGAATCAGTCCCGTCCAATTTTCCAGTTCGTCCGAATATAAGCCAACTGCAAAGAAAAAGTAGTGCTTCACAGCGCCCTTGGAAAATAAAGAGAAGGTTGTTACTATGGCGAAATCCAAATTGGTGCTTAAAATCCCTACAACGATATGGACCAACGAAATAAACCAGGAAGGGTCTCCAAGTCGCTGGGAGAATGATATCGTCGAAGGGGGTATTGTAATAGATAAATACGATCAAATTGATAATTGGGGTGGGGAAAGGTTCGTGGAAGCAAGAGAGATTCGTTGATATGAAACCACTAGGGTATTACACCAGTGGGCCATGTTTTTCGCAATGCAATTCTTATCAAAAGAATTTAAATTCAGCGCTTCGCAATCTTGGGCCGATAGATTTAAAAGAACACATTATATAAATCAACGTAGGATTACAAATTACGTAGCCAATTGTGATATTTCCACAATGGATGACATCCTCTCCGAAGCAGAAATGTTTCAACGACAACCCATTGCTATAATTACTGGATTTCAGCCAGATTAAGTGATTAACGCTGACCAGACTGGTTGCGAATATCGGGAAATTTGAGAAAATGTTTCGGAGAGCTAACAAGAAATATATTTATTTCAAATTACGGAGCCAGAGATTCTGGGATGACTGCGGTTTGCAGTTATCAGAACAGACGTAAAGAGAGTTAATTCAATAAAATTTTTAAGGCAGTCTTAGGCGTTTCCTTCTCGTCCACTGAAAGGAAAAACCACGTACGCACAAGTACATATATGGAAAGAACATTAGCTACAATTTAAAAGAAACTGTACCGAAAATATCGCAATAAAACGAGTTATTTCTCCACTATAAATTTCGTTAGTCATAAAAACCTCAAAAAATGAAGATAAGAATGAAAAATTAAAAGGAAGGGTTTCAAGCAGCAGTGTTAAAATTTACAAGCAGTCGATTCTTATGGGAGAATTTATATTGGTCTGGCGAGGAACCCAAGACCATATTAAAAAATCTTTGACGTTTGCGTTTAAAATAATGTCTAATATCTCGATTATTAATTCTCTATCGTTCCGGGAAGTGCTCAAAATAATTTTCCTATAATCCACACAATGTATTCTTTACGGAAAAATTGAGTATTCTGGGCATTCTGGGATCAAAGCTATGACCGATGTCTCACTTTTCTTCAGAGTTTCCCGTTAGTAATGATACCACATAAAAGAGCCAAGTCAAAGACACTTGTAATTAAGGCTGAGACTCCATAATCTACTGGTAGCATCCCTCCATCCATTCTCATAGGGATTCGTTCCTATAATTTGTCCAAGCAAGATGATATCGCCCCATTTGGAGAATCGCAACCATTCTTGCTTCGCCATATTTGACACCTTCCGTCGAAGTGGGAACTCCAAAATTAAACGTGAAGCCTAACTTCTATATTCAGTTGCAAATTTTGCACAAACAAAGGCACATTGAGTTGAACGGCCGGACACGTGTCTGTTATTTTGGTGGAAGTTTTTTGTAAGATATCATTCATAGTATTGATAGTGTGACTTTATTAGGATATGTGTGCATGAAAAGCTTTTACTGAAGCATGAGAAGGCATTTCTTGATGCCAAAGAGTGCATGTAATCACTGTGAAGCAGAACATTCCCACTACATTTGAGTGTACATGAACATGAAATATTTTTTAAATGTATGTATTTTATAGAGCTGTTCAAAGGAAATTTATTATGACCTTCTTTGTTGATTGGCTGATGGTGTAAATTGCCTTGGAGAAATATTATTTTGAAAGCATTTGTTTTTTAGGACAAATATTGTATGATTTACATTACTTTCTTTGCAGTTCCTTGTTAGTGTCAATTGACATTTATACCATGTGAAGGAGCAAACCTCCACAGCAATGTGAAAATTACCGTGTGATTCTTTCATACCATGACTTTTCACGAAGTAAGCCTTTTCACATCGAGTTGATTATTTATGTTTTAAGTGATATAAAATCCCTATATTATAACCATAATACGAGCCATGGCATTTTAAAGTATGTAACCACTCCTCCGTAATGGCCATCATGTTTTGGTGATCATCGTTTGCATCCTCGAAAGAGAATAATCTCTGATTCTTTTGAAGGATGTATGTAATATTCTGGACCACTGATAGCAATATAAAATATTCCAGGAAAGCAGAACTCTTAAGCTATCAAAGAAGGGGGATTCACCCGATGCAAATTGAGCTCACCAAATGAGTATCTTCAGGGGCAGAGACAGAATGTGCACCTTCAGAAGTGAGCTTCTTCAGGACAGAGTTTTGACAGATTTGAGCGGAGACAGAAAAGGCCTCTGCCCTTTGAGTGAGTTGCTCAGTTTGCATCGGGTGAATTCTCTCTTCTCTGATAGCTTTGGAGTATTTTTTCCTGAATATTCGAAGGATGTGTTTGAGAGGAGCAGGACTACAGGGTCTGCCATATCAGATCTCTCTTCCCAAAGATGCCTTACGTATTGACATGGATTGCGCATAATTACCCAGAAGTAGTCCTTGTGGAATCCTGGGATGCGGTGGTGCGTGCCTCCCACTTGCCGCACGAATTCGAGAAAGAACTCCACGTTGTCCAGTCCTTTGATTCCCTCGTCCAAAGTCCTCATCACTTGCGTCGCGTGCTCCGCCAGTTCCATACTGTTCCTCTGCTCCTCTTTCGTACGCAACTCCTTGAACTTCTCGAAAAGGCTCAGCAGCTCCTGATGCTCTTCGAACAACCTGCAGAATCCAAAATCAATCATTTCATTTACAGCTATAAATTCAAGCGAAAACAAAAGTATGATATATCTTTCACATATTTCATACGAATATGAAATGTGACCCAGAACTTCATAGTATACTAAATTGTACCAATATATATGCAACTAGTAAACGCCCCCGTCAAGCATGACGGAACTTAATTTAGTTGAAAAATATATCAATTATCGTATATATCTGGTCCTCCGAAGCCAGAAACAGTCCGTCGTAAGATCATAATTACTCAATTAATTTATAATATTTATTCTATTGTTTTCAAGTTATGAAAGCGTACTTTTCGTACATTTCTTATAGAAAAATATAAGAACTGGCAATTCCCGTGTAGTAATAGGGTATAATTCATGAAATCAACATTCAACAATGGCCTTAGTCGTCAAAGGGATGAGTTGTTTATTTCCCAAAAAAAATTACGAATTTTCCGTATTTTTTATCAAAGTCCTCTAAATTTCGGATCTATATCAATATTTCACGACAAAAAAATGAATCTATGATTATTTTCCTTTCTTTTGACACTTCTCTTGTTTCGTAAGATCATTATTTCTAATTTAATTTTGTAAAAGAAACAATCTCTGCAGGTAACGAAAACGTATTTTACGTACATTTCTCATGGAAAAGTATACTAATTGATTATCCCCGTGTATATGGGATAACTCATGAAATCAATAATCTACAATTGCCTTGGTCGTCAAAGGGATGGGTTGTTTATTTCTGAAAAATGTTACGAATTTTCCATGTATTTTATCAAAGTTATCGCAATTTCGAAATTATATGAACGATTCACGACTAAAATAAGATTTTGATCATTTTCCTTTCTTTTGGCTCTTGTCTCAATTTCGTAGGACCATTGTTTCTAATTTAATTTTGTAAAAGAAACGATCTCTGCAGGTAACGAAAACCTGTAATTTTACGTACATTTCTTATGGAAACATATTTTGTGCTCCTGGGTTCGAACCCGGGCCTTTACAGAGATGAGAATAGTTTCCTGGGGTTTCAGCATCGTTGAAACACAATGCAGTTTGTTTCAGACCTCTAAGTCGTGCCCTTTCTGAGATAAATAGGGGGACGGACAGACGGACGGATGGACAAATATATAATGGCCTCTCCAAGCGCTTTCCAATTCTCTCTATTCTGAGCCTCTCGTTGCCATGTTACCCCTAAATACTGAATGTCGTCTCTGTTCCATCGGTACTTTGGTCTTCTTCTTGGTCTCTTCACATCTCTTGTTAATAATAACAGAACTGCTGATGTNATATAATACTGGGCTCTAAAGTGAACATTAGTTAAAGACCAATTTAAGTATACATTATAATAACATTAATGTCACGAATTTCCAGTCATCGGAAATCCGTTTCGTTATCGGAATCACTGACAAGCGAAATCCTAAAATTCCAAGAATTTGATTTCTAAATGATTGGCTTATTCATAGAAATACCTATAATCGTATGAATGTTTGTTCAACGTCATGATACAGAACGTGGTGACAAACATTCATTGCTCTCTGTTGAAGACATGGCCCTGTATCAGGTGTTTTTGTTTTCTACAAGCACTTGTTCTGACCTAAATTTGCTCATTAAAGGTGATGGAATTCCAAATATATTCTTTTTCCACCATGTAGTTTCTTAAAGCTCTGTTTTCTGGTATGTATATTTTGGCGTCAGAAGATTATTTTTCTTCAAGTAATAAATTTAGCCTTTCTCCCTGTTTCTGCCAAGCATTTACCCTTTTAAAATATATATTGCATTATAATTGTCCGATTCTCATCTTGCATATCTTCCTCAGAGATTCTCATCGCCTACCACTTATAAATTGTTATAGTGCGAAGCTTCTCGACTTCCCTAAAACTCAAAGGATTCAATTTCCTTGAAAGAAAGCATGCGTACAGATGAGAATATCATATCGAGAACTTCCAGGCCGATATTCTTATTCCAGAAATACCACCGACTGCCGCTTCTGTCCTCGTAAATTTGGTTAAGAGACCATTAAAAGACGGCCGACCACATCACTCTACTTGATTAAGAATTTTCCATTTCCATGGAATACATTATGCCGTATCTGAAAGATCGATTAGAGGCTAAATAGAGGCATGAAAGATGCGGTCGGAGGAGTGGAGATGTTTTTCTGCGAACCGGTTCTCCATTACGCGGCCCAGTAATGCGTTCCATCAAATGTAGTAGTTCCATTTCCAAGTCAACTATAAGGACTTACACATACCGGAAAGATTATTATAGAGTACTGCAATCAAAAGTACCTAACAAGAGAAAATAAGGTTCGAAATGGATTGCGCATTTCGTAGAGATGCGTAGTTTCCTCAGGATTTTGGAACCCACGTGAATCGAAAAATCCTCTCAAATATCTCGGAATAATTTTTCTTGATTAATTTCATTGGTTATTCCATAAAGTAAGCATTTTCTAAATTTCAGTTCAGCACATATTGCCTTTTTAATACTAATTTAAGGAAATAAAAAAATTACTCAAGAAAAGTCTTTTTTTTCAGTTATCCACGAAATGAAATAGATTCGAAGTACAAACCTTAATAAACCTTTGCTAGGCTCATAGGCATTCAATAAAATTGGCTGCGATGACTGACATTAAGCACTTCCACGAACAGATCACGAGGACATGGATTTAACTCAGATTCTGCATACTCCCCACATTCTTGCAATTGCAGTTCGACTTCGGCAATTCCACTCCCATCTCCCTTTATCTCCTTTCAGATAGTTTGATTCTTTTGACCAAACTTTTTAAAACCCAGCACAATTTCAGCGCGTATTAAAATCAGTGTGCAATTCCTAAAATCATTACCAAACTGATAAAATCAGTGCGTACGGTAACTTAGATTGTAAGACCAAAGACAAATAAAGTAGAGGATCATTGTTTAGGCCCAAAGTGTATGGGGTCCCTTATATATTGGCCCAAAGTGTATGGGGTCCTTATATAAAGTCTATATTTAAAATTTCAGACGACTTTTACTCGTGGCCTATTTACATGTAAAATTATGGTAGATGCATAAAAATTGTCCTCTCATTAAAAATTTAAAAATAAATGAATTCTATAATTTTAAATATTTTAGCAATCATTCATCAAAATGCGCGAATAGCATTTTTAAACGTAAGATACTACGTTTAGTGGTTAACTGCAGTTCTGCCGATTCCGTCACTCCCATGGACCCACTTGTATTGAAACCGCCAATATTGAACACCCATTAGTCCATAATTAGAGGCTGATCGCATTCCTTTGACCTTTGATCAGTTGCTCAACCGGGTCACTCTGACAAGCATCGCTGTTTTGGCCAGGATTCTGTCTTTTACGCAGCTTAAACATTAACGACGAACCCAACTCCATTTTCATCTGGGCCCCGGATAGCCATGCGGTTAACGCGCTCAACTTCAATCCCAATATGAAGAGCAACGCCCTAGTCATTGGAGGTGTGCAACGAATAAAACGCTGCTTCAATGCTTCGGTGTGCTTTCCAGATGATGTGGAGATCCAGTGCATAAGAATTAGAAGAGACTTTTAAAGTACTGAGGTCATTTCGCCCATGAGCCCACACCGGGAATCGAACCGGAGGCCCCCATAATAGATTGTAGTACATACATATAATTATTATTACATGTGTTATAGATGGATTAATAGTCCGGTGGTAACTTACTACTATTCTACAACAGTTACAATACTACACTATACAATTATGCAGAAGAATATTCGATGCTAATTTCAATAACACAACATTTCCACCCACCACAGAACATCCATAACCAAGCCATACAACACCAATATGATACGTACATACATGTTTTAGAACCATGCTGATATTGGTTGATCCACCCTCTTTCTCCCAATAACCTTTCAATAATCGGCTTTAATTTTCTCAAACAATTTACTGACTGCGCTCGTTAGACTAATCGGTCGATAATTCTTTAGAAATATTTTATTATCCCTTCTGAGAATCGGAACTACTATAGCCGTTTTCCAATCTTCTGGAGCCACTTTTCTACTACTGTTACGTATGCTTACGTTAAAAACACTTCTTAAACATGACTTAAGCTCTCGTCCGCCTAATTTAATGGCTTCACTGCGTATTCCGTCTGGCCCATGGGATTTGTTGTTTTTTAAATTGAAAATTCTTTTCAGTATGTCTTTGATTGTATTGTTAAAACTGGATAATTCTCCTTTATACTATTTGTTACTTTCTCATTGCTTCGGAATGAATTTTTGTAAGCGCTTGAGAAATAGGATCCGAATTCGTATGCAATTTCTGAACAATCAGTTAAAATTTTGCCGTTCATGTATTCCACATTTTCCCTTTTCTTCTCCAATCTTTCATTTTTGGTAAATACATTTTCCAAGAACTTATTCTGTGCTTCCTTCTTTTTGCGATTCAACAATGAGGTCACTTCCTTTAATTTGGTTTTCAGAATTATATTTCCATCTTCTACACAAAGCTCTTGTTTCTCGCTTTAGCAGCTGAGTTTCTGTATTATAATATTCCGGATCTGCGTTTTCCTTCAATTTTTTAGAAGGAACGTACCTTTCTATGCCTATCTGTAAAATACGTTTAAAACTATTCCAAAGTTACTCATCCATCCATCCATCAATTCATTACGGTGCTAGGTATGTTATTGCCCCTGCGATTCATCACTACAATTTGTTCGAGACTGTAATATTTAAAATCTCTGAAAAATTTCCTCCCCTTCATGACGTCAATTCTTGCCATTGCGTGTAATTGGGCCTAAATACACAATGTATTCTTATGGGGAAATGCATAATCTCGGAATCAACAATCGCATTGGTCGTCAGGGGGACGGGTTGTTTACAACATCAACATTTCAAAAAATATTCTTATATTTTATCCAAATTCTCGCAACTTCGAATCGAAAGCGATATTGCTTGACAACAATAAGAATTTGTATTCAATTTTCCTTCTTTTGGTACTCATCTTGATTTTATATCACTATTCCTTCTAATTTAATTTTGCATTTGCAGAAATAAAGTCTGCAACCGATAAAATCGAACTTTACATGTATTTCTTATGGAAATCTATATGAACGATCTTGGTTCAAATCCGGCACAGTTATTGAATAAAAAGTTGACAGTACTTCCTCCCGGGTCACAGAGAACACGTATGCAAAGTTTGACGCAAATCGGGCAAACGGTGTGGACTCCAATCGCAGACAAACAAACACACAAACCCACAGAATTTCTGCTTTATATGTATAGATCATAATTATCGAAAAGCATAATTTTCTTCAGTAGCGTTTGCAGTAACATCCCAATTTCTAGAATGAAATTAGCTCATTTTTGCCGATATGTTCAGCATTGAAATACATTACTTGCGAATAGTTCGACCCTTAAATTCGTCAACTTTCAAAGTTAAAAAAATTGCGAAAAGGAAAAAAGCTTACTCATTTCTCTATTTATTCTCCGATGCACTACTGATTCTATTCGTACAGCGAAAATGTGCTTGAAGGATATGATAACAAATTTATATACGAATACGCTGATACACCTGCAGGAATAAATGGGGAAAGAGAGATTTGAATGGGGAAGAGGCGAGAGTAATGCAATTCCAAAAATAACACCAGAGACAGTGATGTCTGGAGAAGTTTCATATCGACCCGCTTTCCTTCTCTCATTCCTTCCTCAAGAGATCTTTCTGTTATTTCGCTACATTCCCGTGCACTTGGTGGAAGTAGAGGTGCAATGATTAACTTCAGCCCTTCAATTGAGCCGTTGTTTTCTCCTTACGTTTTCCTCCTCAAAAGCAAGAGAACATGCTTCCTGAAAGCAGTGCATTGAAATGAATCGCGCTCTTTAACGCTTTCCTTATCTGTCGCCTTTAGAATTCGGAATCTTGAGTTCCCCTCCTCAAAGCAAGAGGCTTGAAGGAAGACGCTTCCAAGTTTCTGCGACATAATTCTGAAGTAAAAAGCAAAGGAAGAAAATATAATAATCGATGGAGATGGCTGCTTGGTTTAATTATTTTCGTGAATTTAAATGTTTCAGGTTTAAATAAGTTTCCATTACGTATTCTCGGGTTTCCACTCTTTCAATGTAAGTTCAGGTGACATTACTGTAGCCAACGTTTCGATTCTGACTGTCACCTTCCTCAGGGCTGAGGTGCCGTGAAAAATCCTTGACCCGTATATACACCCTGGAGTCAGCCTTTCTTTCTATTTGGTCGTCTCTTCGATTTGCTAAGCGTGTAACTGTCATCTCTGTTAACAATTGTTTTAGGCGTATTTCAATGTTCTTTGGTCACTCGATCCCAGTATCCCCTTAAGTGGCCAAGGTATTTCGTGCCCTCAAAGTTGACGTTATGATTTTTCTGTAGGCAGTCTTCCGCGACCGTTGATTTTTCCGGTTGTCTTAGGAGTTTGCAACTGGAATGTTCTTTGATGCGGGTGGTCCGTGATGTTTGCGATGTAGGACGAACCACTTTTGCAGGGAGTTTGGTATATCCCTGGCGTCTTTAGACCCATGTCGTCTTTAACGGGCATTGAGCATTCCTTACATTTCTAGGCTGGTTTGTTGACTCGTCGGATGTTTTGTTTTCTTAGGATTCTAGAGATCTTTCCGGAAACTGTAGAGACATACGGAATGCAATCCGTCGCATTTGGTTCTTTTAGGTGATGGTGTTATGGGCACTAGACTGGTTTATCAAATGGTTAAGGTTTTCAGTTAAGTTAACTATATTTTTATATTATATTATAGTATTCATATAGTTAACTGTCAGATGACGAAAAACTATAAGATTAGATTTGTGTGACAAAGGAGGATATCAAGATATTGAAGACCTTCGATCTTTAGATTTGGTGTAGAATAGAAGAGGTAAAATGCAGAAACAAACGAGAAAAGGAAAAAAAACTATGAAGAGGTAAGGGTTTTTAATGAATAAATAAGCAGTAAGCAAAGTATAGTGATATATAGAGTGAGTCAAACTTTAAGATTATTATAAATAAGCAGTGACAGGCGACTGAGTAGAATACAAAAGAAATTTAATGGAAATAATAAGGGAGGGATAAAGCACCAAGAAATAAAAGAAAAGGCATTATGAAGGGAATATTAAGGTACATGAATCTGTGGAAAATTAGAAGACGCGCTTCTCTCCCAAGCAGTTATAAGTAAGAAAAAGAATACGGTCTAGTAGAATAGTTTCAGATTTCTGAGATATTTCTGACGGAACTATAATTCAATAAGTGAGATGAAATTTACAGCGCTAGGAAGAAAGTAAAGGAGAATGTCTACAATGCTCACAATTAAGGAAGCCGAATCAATTCTGTTATCCAGGAGTGCGCTATTAAAACGTAAGTTATTCATTCTGTCGTGGTGACATTAGGATTTACGTAAAAATGGAAAATGCCTGATTCGATGAATATGTTTTTACTTACCAACTACTGTTGGCTTTATTCGCGGGCCGGAGTCGGTGTATTGACTCCTCTATGGACACTTCTCAATTGCGCCGGAGCGACTCCTCGGATTCCTGTCACTGACTACTCTCGGAATCGCTGGTTAGTGGAGTTTCTCGGGGTATAGTGACGCTCGGTAGGGAACTCCTCCTTGCCAATTCAATTAAATTTCATAAAGTCCGTATTTGTCTTTTAGAGCAACGGTACATAAGTCGGATATAAAACCCCAGCTTGACTACTTCAGGGCTTGATATGTAAGGGAGACCGGGAAGGAGTGCCTGGCATTCACCCCAGAGAACAACCCTTGCCAAATAAAGGCACCTTCTTGAATATTAGGACGCACGTATCTTTTTTCGTTTCGCTTCCCAGGATCAGCATCCTCGTAACTTTTTCGTGGCAGTTACTTTTAGCACCCCTAAGAGTTAACCCTTTGCGTTCCCTGGCTTCCTCCTGCAATTGCACCGCTGGCGTGGAACCTTCGCGCCCAGAGCCTCTTCGCGCGTACTTGAGCGAAGGTTATCCTCTGGCTCGACTAGCGTGAGAATTCTCGTCATTAGAAATAGACAATTCACTATAGCCCCTCTACGAGCCGACAGGATCAGATCAGTGCGGTCGGCCTCTGGTCCAAGTGGCGCTAAATTAAACTCAAGATGAATCAATAAGATTTCCCAATTTTCATTCCACGGCGAAGCTCTTGAACGTGAACATTCCAGAAGGATAAATAAAACCTTAAAATAATCATTCTTTCTCTTCCTACGTAAACGTCATCGATAAATATTGACACAATATTTTTATAACTTATCTCCACATTTCTTACTGTTAATTCAAATACGTAGTTCTAAAATTTAACAGAACACCATATTTCTTCTAAAAGTCCGATGTGGAATGCATAATTTATGGAAGCTGAAAGTTAGGCAGAAACAAAGAGAAAATGATATTCCTTCTCAGTGATCGTATTTTAAGTCATCGGAAAGCGATGCACTAAAAATAACAAAATTTGTCTTCCTTTGGGAACAGGAGGCTTCTGACTCGATTTCGCGTGGACCTCTTACATGAGCAACCCAATTTATGTTTCCGCTGACGCTACCACTTACACCACGATACTCTCACAGCCTTTACTAGTGATTTCCTAACAAAAAACTAAAAAGGATAATTTTCGATGTCATTCTTATCTAACACGATTTGTCGTTTTCTATTGAGACTACACAAGACCTACAACGCCGTTTCGAAGAAGATGCGTTATAGAGCAAAGGAGAGGACTTCAGATAAAAGAATTTTCAGTGGAAATTATCTAAGATCGAACATTTTTATGTCAGAATGTATAATTAAACCGTACGTTAAAGTACGACAATAAGACGAGAAAGAAATGGATCCCCTTACAAAGATATTTTTCTTCATTACTAATGGGTCCGTGAGCACCGACGGAGCATTTTTCGGAGGAATGATATTTATTAGAAGGACTGCACGATGCGATAAGCAACGCTCTCTTGGGATAAGTCCATCTGGGATCCGATACAGAAAAGGTGATTGAATCAGCTGATTGTATCGAAAAGGTCTCCGACACGCAATTTCCTCTCTCTCGAGGCAAACACACAATTTATCGACACAGCGTCTACATTCGTAATTGCATTTACTGAATGGAATGGAGTCTTCAATTTCGTACGCTGCTGAAATAAAACTCGAGTTATTAGCCTTAATATGAGAAAGTGATGTCTCTTAGCGTGGGAGCCTTCCCAGTTCAAAGTATGGGATACTCCCAATACAATCGGCGTTTGCGTAGTGGTATACAATCACGAGTAAGAACTCATTTCAGAAGTAGAACTTGCGTCAATTTAGGATGGCATGACACCACGTTTAAACATAATAGTTTAACTGGGCCGCTTTAACCGCATTAGTGATGCAGCACGGATGATGATTGACATTAGATGATTAAGTTAGTAGGAGGATAAAGACGGTGAACTGTTGAAGGGACATTTGTGAACAATAACTATATTTGAGAATAGACTATGGCAGCCAATCTCAAAAATATTCACTCTGAGACTGTACATTCTTAGATTATTTATACGAGGTTAACTAAAAGTGAATAAAACAAGTTCTATTATTTCGATCTCCGGAGTTTTTCTCTTTGAAAGTGGAAGTAAAGATGAATACGTAATAAAGAACTAACGAATGAATGACTAATGAAAGTGAGAAGAGTATTAGAAAAAGGATTACGAGTTTCAAACTGTGTGGTTATGGAGAAGAATTTTGGAATTGTGGAGTTTTGGAAGGAAGCAATCCTTTAGAAATATAAAGGTAAAAATACGAGATGATACAGTGATAAATTGAAGTGTAATGAGACAGATTGATGACCCTTAATGGTGATTGAAGTTAATCCTTGTGGTAGTTTTTTTCAAGACACCAACAAACGCACACATATATGATTACACATTATATAACTCTTGTCATTTATATCTGCTGGTTTCTGCCAACTATCGAATTGTTTCCTATTATGATGGGAAAAATGTTTCGGGGATTGTTACAAATCATTCTTGATCATGAATTTTTCTTGCTCTCTATATTTACATGCAAAAACATTTTGCATACTGCACGATTATTTGCTAATTCCCCAGAGATTGTTGCCCAACATCTATACATATATTAAATCTGTAAGGGAGCCGTTTCTGTTAGTTAAATAAAATTTCAAAAAAGTGGTAAATATGGTAATTAGAAGTGATATTGAGTCCAAAAAACGTATTAAAAAAATTGTCTGTCTGTCTGTTATGGCATCACGCAAAAACTATCCAACCGATTTCAACGAAATTTGAGAGGGTGATAATGTATGCCCTAAATTGACACATAGGATACTTTTTATCCCGATATCTTTCATCTTTCGATGGTTAAATGGACCATTATGTTTGTTGTGACGTCATAGGCGAAGGTGAAAAAGAGAAAGTAAGGGAGTGGAACATTTATTTTCCACTAAAACTCTATAACTAAACGTTTTCCAACTTTCAAGATTGGCACATTATTATTTATCTCCCTCGCGCAGATTATAGACTACCTTTTATGTGCCTTTTAGTCGCCGGTTCGACTAGACAGGACATGTTTCCCGTAAGAAATACGCGAAAAGTTAGTTTTACCGCTTGCAGGCTTCATTTCCTTTACAAAATTAAATAAGAAAGAATAGTCGCATGCATTCGAGACACGTGCCAAGTGAAGGAAAATTGAATGAAGGTTCTTATTATGGTCGTCGAATATTGTTTTCTGTTTAAAATTGCGATAATTCTGATCAAATGAACGAAACTGTTCTAAAATTTTGAGGTTGTAAACAAGTTGTCTCCCTGACGACTAATTCCATCGCTGAATCCGAACTTATGCATTTTCCTAAAATAATACATTCGAAATTGGTGTCTATTCAAAATGCACGGTAAGCATTAACGATAGACTACAGATATGTGAAGAGGAAGAGATTGTATGAGATTTTAGCATTTGCAGTGTCGAATGATTCTCATTGACGAATCTCAGGGACGCACATATGACCATTTAGGAGAGTTTTATTATTCAGCTCATTTTTTTGAACGGCATTTAAGAATGATGAAACATCTGAATATTCTTTTGGTTGAGTAAATCTACATCTATCCCTGCAAGCCACCTTTCGGCTGTTGGCAGGGAGTGCTTGAACCATGACTCTGCTTCGATCGTTGTCACATTTCATAGAAGAATGCAGAGTAAATAATAACTAAATTCCATGATTCATTTTCTACATTGGCTACCTATTTTATATTCTGAGATTCGAGCGAGTCACTATTAGTATGTAGTTATCAATTCTTACTTCCCGTTGTTTCTTAATGGGAAGTTGAGCTATTCTGAGTGGGTGTGTAAGGATGAATGATCGCCTAAAACTATAGACCAAGTTGCTAGAAAGCAAGCAAACTTGCATATTTTGTAAAACCAACGACATACAGATTCCTTTTCGTGTATTTATTGGACTCAGGTTCGATCCCATTACGAGTCAATGCGCTCCCACAAGATTTTCAAGTAAACTTCATACTAATCTTTTGCGGACTCTATTTCTATAGAAAAATAAAAAAATAATCATCGTACAAACTAGAGACAACTTTCATAAAAAGTCATTTTATACAACCATATTTTTATTGTCGATTAAAAATTTCAGCTCCAGATTATGAGAAGTTTGATTTGAAAATATTCGTTTTTGATAATCTGTCCCATTGAGCTAAGTTAAGATGAGAGATGTTGGTTCTCTTTTGTACAAATATGTCGACTTATTTAATCATATCTCCATTTTTCCGGTTGGGAATCAACAGTTACTTCAGCCAGTAGACTTATAAAATACTATCTGGTGGGCCACATATGAATGTTAATTATCTTACCTCAAATACCCTCTGAATTTCTGGGTGCTAAGTGTGGGGCCTACCACAAATGGAACTTCATGGAAATGAGATAAATATACGAGAACTGAATACAATTTATGCTCGTACAACCATACTCATACTCGAAACAAAGATATACGATGAACATACTAGAAACATTTCTTTACCGACATTTATTCTGTAAGTCAACTGAAAGTAGTATGTATCTAATATGTATAGACGGTACTCCGGACATATTTATATCATCATCATCAGCCATTTACAATCCGACGTCGGATGTAGGCCTCCCCAAGCGCTTTCCTATTCTTTTTATTCTGAGCTCCTCGTTGCTATGTTCCCAATATACTTGATGATGTCTGTGTTCCATCTGTCCTTCGGTCTTCTTCTTGGACTTTTCACATCCCTTGGAGTCTTGTTGAAAACTGCTGATGTCCATCGGTTGTCGTTTCTCCTCGCAACATGGCCTGCCCACATCCATTTTAGTGATCTTACCTTATCTATGATATCTGTAACTCCTGTCATCTTTCTAACCCAGGTATTGCGTTTCCTGTCTCTTCTTGTGATTCCAAGCATATACCGTTCCATACTTCTTTGTGTAGACTGAAGTCGCTGGGTTATTGCTGCGTTTAACACCCATNTTTCTGAACAATCAGTTAAAATTTTGCCGTTCATGTATTCCACATTTTCCCTTTTCTTCTCCAATCTTTCATTTTTGGTAAATACATTTTCCAAGAACTTATTCTGTGCTTCCTTCTTTTTGCGATTCAACAATGAGGTCACTTCCTTTAATTTGGTTTTCAGAATTATATTTCCATCTTCTACACAAAGCTCTTGTTTCTCGCTTTAGCAGCTGAGTTTCTGTATTATAATATTCCGGATCTGCGTTTTCCTTCAATTTTTTAGAAGGAACGTACCTCTCTATGCCTATCTGTAAAATACGATAGAAATACCTATAATCGTATGAATGTTTGTTCAACGTCATGATACAGAACGTGGTGACAAACATTCATACCTCTCTGTTGAAGACATGGCCCTGTATCAGGTATTTTTGTTTTCTACAAGCACTTGTTCTGACCTAAATTTGCTCATTAAAGGTGATGGAATTCCAAATATATTCTTTTTCCACCATGTAGTTTCTTAACGCTCTGTTTTCTGGTATGTATATTTTGGTGTCAGAAGATTATTTTTCTTCAAGTAATAAATTTAGCCTTTCTCCCTGTTTCTGCCAAGCATTTACCCTTTTAAAATATATATTGCATTATAATTGTCCGATTCTCATCTTGCATATCTTCCTCAGAGATTCTCATCGCCTACCACTTATAAATTGTTATAGTGCGAAGCTTCTCGACTTCCCTAAAACTCAAAGGATTCAATTTCCTTGAAAGAAAGCATGCGTACAGATGAGAATTTCATATCGAGAACTTCCAGGCCGATATTCTTATTCCAGAAATACCACCGACTGCCGCTTCTGTCCTCGTAAATTTGGTTAAGAGACCATTAAAAGACGGCCGACCACATCACTCTACTTGATTAAGAATTTTCCATTTCCATGGAATACATTATGCCGTATCTGAAAGATCGATTAGAGGCTAAATAGAGGCATGAAAGATGCGGTCGGAGGAGTGGAGATGTTTTTCTGCGAACCGGTTCTCCATTACGCGGCCCAGTAATGCGTTCCATCAAATGTAGTAGTTCCATTTCCAAGTCAACTATAAGGACTTACACATACCGGAAAGATTATTATAGAGTACTGCAATCAAAAGTACCTAACAAGAGAAAATAAGGTTCGAAATGGATTGCGCATTTCGTAGAGATGCGTAGTTTCCTCAGGATTTTGGAACCCACGTGAATCGAAAAATCCTCTCAAATATCTCGGAATAATTTTTCTTGATTAATTTCATTGGTTATTCCATAAAGTAAGCATTTTCTAAATTTCAGTTCAGCACATATTGCCTTTTTAATACTAATATAAGGAAATAAAAAAATTACATAAAAAAGCCTTTTTTTCAGTTATCCACGAAATGAAATAGATTCTAAGTACAAACCTTAATAAACCTTTGCTAGGCTCATAGGCATTCAATAAAATTGGCTGCGATGACTGACATTAAGCACTTCCACGAACAGATCACGAGGACATGGATTTAACTCAGATTCTGCATAATCCACACATTCTTGCAATTGCAGTTCGACTTCGGCAATTCCACTCCCATCTCCCTTTATCTCCTTTCAGATAGTTTGATTCTATTGACCAAACTTTTAAAACCCAGCACAATTTCAGCGCGTATTAAAATCAGTGTGCAATTCCTAAAATCATTACCAAACTGATAAAATCAGTGCGTACGGTAGCTTAAATTGTAAGACCAAAGACAAATAAAGTAGAGGATCATTGTTTAGGCCCAAAGTGTATGGGGTCCCTTATATATTGGCCCAAAGTGTATGGGGTCCTTATATAAAGTCTATATTTAAAATTTCAGACGACTTTTACTCATGGCCTATTTACATGTAAAATTATGGTAGATGCATAAAAATTGTCCTCTCATTAAAAATTTAAAAATAAATGAATTCTATAATTTTAAATATTTTAGCAATCATTCATCAAAATGCGCGAATAGCATTTTTTAAACGTAAGATACTACGTTTAGTGGTTAACTGCAGTTCTCCCGATTCCGTTACTCCCATGGACCCACTTGTATTGAAACCGCCAATATTGAACACCCATTAGTCCATAATTAGAGGCTGATCGCATTCCTTTGACCTTTGATCAGTTGCTCAACCGGGTCACTCTGACAAGCATCGCTGTTTTGGCCAGGATTCTGTCTTTTACGCAGCTTAAACATTAACGACGAACCCAACTCCATCTTCATCGGGGCCCCGGATAGCCATGCGGTTAACGCGCTCAACTTCAATCCCAATATGAAGAGCAACGCCCTAGTCATTGGAGGTGTGCAACGAATAAAACGCTGCTTCAATGCTTCGGTGTGCTTTCCAGATGATGTGGAGATCCAGTGCATAAGAATTAGAAGAGACTTTTAAAGTACTGAGGTCATTTCGCCCATGAGCCCACACCGGGAATCGAACCGGAGGCCCCCATAATAGATTGTAGTACATACATATAATTATTATTACATGTGTTATAGATGGATTAATAGTCCGGTGGTAACTTACTACTATTCTACAACAGTTACAATACTACACTATACAATTATGCAGAAGAATATTCGATGCTAATTTCAATAACACAACATTTCCACCCACCACAGAACATCCATAACCAAGCCATACAACACCAATATGATACGTACATACATGTTTTAGAACCATGCCGATATTGGTTGATCCACCCTCTTTCTCCCAATAACCTTTCAATAATCGGCTTTAATTTTCTCAAACAATTTACTGACTGCGCTCGTCAGACTAATCGGTCGATAATTCTTTAGAAATATTTTATTACCCCTTCTGAGAATCGGAACTACTGTAGCCGTTTTCCAATCTTCTGGAGCCACTTTTCTACTATTGTTATGTATGCTTAAGTTAAAAACACTTCTTAAACATGACTTAAGCTTTCGTCCACCTAATTTAATCGCTTCACTGCGTATTCCGTCTGGCCCATGGGATTTGTTGTTTTTTAAATTGAAAATTCTTTTCAGTATGTCTTTGATTGTATTGTTAAAACTGGATAATTCTCCTTTATACTATTTGTTACTTTCTCATTGCTTCGGAATGAATTTTTGTAAGCGCTTGAGAAATAGGATCCGAATTCGTATGCAATTTCTGAACAATCAGTTAAAATTTTGCCGTTCATGTATTCCACATTTTCCCTTTTCTTCTCCAATCTTTCATTTTTGGTAAATACATTTTCCAAGAACTTATTCTGTGCTTCCTTCTTTTTGCGATTCAACAATGAGGTCACTTCCTTTAATTTGGTTTTCAGAATTATATTTCCATCTTCTACACAAAGCTCTTGTTTCTCGCTTTAGCAGCCGAGTATCTGCATTATAATATTCCGGATCTGCGTTTTCCTTCAATTTTTTAGAAGGAACGTACCTTTCTATGCCTATCTGTAAAATACGTTTAAAACTATTCCAAAGTTACTCATCCATCCATCCATCAATTCATTACGGTGCTAGGTATGTTATTGCCCCTGCGATTCATCACTACAATTTGTTCGAGACTGTAATATTTAAAATCTCTGAAAAATTTCCTCCCCTTCATGACGTCAATTCTTGCCATTGCGTGTAATTGGGCCTAAATACACAATGTATTCTTATGGGAAAATGCATAATCTCGGAATCAACAATCGCATTGGTCGTCAGGGGGACGGGTTGTTTACAACATCAACATTTCAAAAAATATTTTTATATTTTATCCAAATTCTCGCAACTTCGAATCGAAAGCGATATTCCTTGACAACAATAAGAATTTGTATTCAATTTTCCTTCTTTTGGTACTTGCTCTCGATATCCTACGACCTATCGTATCCACTGTTATTTCTGATTTAATATCCCAATTGAGATTAACCCAACAAACCATAAAAGAGAACTTTCCGTGCAATTGATACGGAAAGGCTTTGACTCGTCTGGAGTCGAGATAGGGACTATTAAGTAAATGAAAAATAGATTATTATCTCCGAATGGAAGACATTCAACGATCTTTTAAGTTCCCTCTAAAGTATGCAACTTTTGACTGTCGAGTTTTCGGTGAACATAAACGCAAAAAAAACATACAAACTTTCAAATTTATTTATGAGAAGATGGCAGCTCGTAGAGTACACTCATATGTATTTAGACATGAACATTTTGGCTGNACACCCATGTTTCACTTCCATATGTCAAAACTGGTAGAATGCATTGGTTGAAGACCTTTCTCTTCAAGACCATTGGCATTTTCGACTTCAGAATATGGGCGTTTCTTCCGAAGGCACTCCAGCCTAGTTTCATTCTTCGATTCACTTCATTAATCCTGTTTTTCTCCCCTGCTGTAACCAGTTGTCTAAGGTAAATGTATCCCGAACAAGCGTACCCAACAAGGGGTACCTCTTGTAATTGAATTGGTACTTGTGCTGCAAAAGAATTATACATTACCTTAGTTTTCGATAATTTATAACCTGAGTCCTATTTTCTGCCCCGCATTGTTCAGTTCTTGGAGTCTTGATGCTAGATCTTCACCGTTGGTAGCAAAAAGTATTACATCATCTATGAAACTCTTCATTGAACCCTAGCTCTTATTCCTCCCAGTATAACCTTAAAAAAACTTCTTCCCGAGCAGCTGTAAAAAGAATTGGTGAAAGACAGTCGCCTTGTCTCACTTCCTTCTCAATCCGGAATTCTTCTGTTTCTTCGTGCAGCATTACAGAGGCTGTGGCGTCCTTATAGATGCTGCGAAAGAGTTTGATGTACTCATTATCTATCCCTTGTTTCCCTAGTGCTTCCGGTACCTACCGAGTCGAAGGCCTGGGCATAGTCCACAAAGTAGAGTACTAGTGGCATCTCGTACTTATTCGTTCTGCTGATGATTTCTTGTCGTGTGTGGATTTTGTCCATAGTACTAAATCCTTTGCGGAATCCAGCTTGTTCTTTTGGCTGGGTAGCTACCAGGGTCGGCTTCAGACGTGCAGCAATTACTCTCATGAACGTTTTGTAAATAACAGGAAGGAGGCTGATGGGGCGGTTGTTCTTCAAATGTTCCTTTCTTCCTTCCTTGTGCAAAAGGACGGTTCTTGCATGATTCCTACCCTTGGGAACACTCCCTTGTCTTAAGCAATTTGTGAATAATTGGCTAAAAGGGGAGAAATCTCTATAACACCAAGTTTCAGATATTCTGCCAAAAATCCATCTGCGCCTCCTGCCTTTCCATTCTTCATCTTCTTGATGGACTCTGTTACTTCTTCTGGGAGAATAGAGGGGGGATTTATGTGTTTTATCTTTCTGCTTGGTTCTCCACTCCAACATTTCTGTCTTCTTGCATAGGTTGGTGAAGTATTCTGCTACTGTCCTCAGTGTTGCTTGTCTATTTGAAATTGCTGTGTCATCTTCATTCTTGACGACCAAGATTTGTTTCTTTCCCATTGCTAGGCCTTGTCTGACCTTCTTCATCCTCTTGTTTTCTATAGCTTCTTCTTGCACAATTCTTTCGTTAAAATTCCTTACGTCTTCCTGAATTGCCCTTCTGATACATTTTCAAAGCTCGGCGTACTCAATGTTATCTCTTGGTGTGCCGGAATTCTCCATTTCCGTCTGATGTTTCATTATTTCCGAGTTTTTTCACTGAACTTTGTATCCTTTGGTTTTCTTGGTGCACTTGCCACTTCTTCAGCCGCTGCCTTCATGACTTACATTATTTTACCTTCCAGTTCTTCTTCTTTGAGCGCTGAAAACCTATTTCTTAACTCCAGTTGGAACTCCTCCAGATTTTCTTTTAATTTTCTAATACTTTATTCATCTTACTGCGCCTTACTATTCTGTGCACACTTCCGGCGCTGAAGTTGTTTAAAATTCACAGAAATTGTATTTTTAGAGTTTGTTTACCTGTATGTAGTCTATTTCATTTTTCATTCCATTAGGATTTGTCCACGTCCACTGCTTTATAGGATTCTTCTTGAAATACGTATTTGTTATAAACATTCAGCAAAATCTTCCAGGCGGTGACCCCAGACGGTTCATTTCTCTGGCCTAGTCCATGTTTTCCTGTGACAGTATCATCTGCTTCTTGCTTACCTACACGAGCGTTTAAATCGCCCATCATGTTTTTATAATAGTGATAATCCTTGTCACGTTCAGAGCCAAGAGGATAGAATAGAACCATCTTCTGATAGAAGTTCTCAATTTCCCCTTCGCTGCTTCGATGATATGCGCTCTTGTATCCTGAGAATGAGCTTACTCACTCTCTCAGAAACACTTTCTATATTCTCAACATTATTTTTCCACTTTTTGTTGATTAGGAAGCCAATGCCTCCAAGTCCTTTGTACCCCTGTAATAGAATAAATGACCAATCTTGAGTGTTATCATTTCTTTTGTCTTCACTGAGTCCGATGACATCCCATTTTATATTCTCTGCTTCCTTCAGTAGCTTCAGGAGTCGATCTTTACTCTTCAGACTGCGGCAGTTATGTCATATATAGGAATAAAAGCGTCTACTTATAATAGATATTGCATATATATTCCCTGCACAGCGTTTTTCAAAGTTGCTTTGTAGGCAGCACAATAAACGTCCCTTTCATTTTTCCGTCGTTTTCTTCAATAAATCCTTTCCGAGTCCAATTCCTGTCCTTCTCACACTTTCCGCGATGTGTACATAAAATTTTTATTATTTTTTTGTTTATTGTGTTCAAAATTGATTTTCTTCCGGTATTCCTCCCCGGTTTCTTTCATTCCTGGCATGATCTTGAAGAGATAAGCTACGCCGTCTCCTCCAATTTGTATTTGGCGCTAAAAGTGACAGATTTATGAGCCTCGGACATGATTCGAATATTTAATCCTTATGTACGTATCGGAGTGCCCATCCCCGGCCAAATCGTCGTCATTTAGTCCGATTGCAAGTAAATAGAAAATTATGAATTCTTCATACTTTTACGAGCATAATAATTGAATGTACAGCCTGGGTACCCACAGTGAAACTTTCAAGTTTGATTGGATTAATATTTTGGTATTATTGTATAGCTTTTCAAGCATATATGCTATTTTGTAATGGAATACATTAACAGTATTTAAATTCAATACATGCATATAATAAATTTAATTTAACTTAACGTTTTTAATTAAACTTAATTTAGTTTTAAAATAGATCTATTATCGTAAATATCTGGTCCTCCCAAGCCAGAAACAGTCGGTCGTAAGATCATAATGACTCAGTATATTTCTTACCATTATTTTTAATATTTATTCTGCTGTTTTCAAGTCATGAAAACCTACTTTACGTACATTTCTTATAGAAAAATATACGAACTGGTTATCCCCGTGCATTTATATGCATTTATAAAACTCATGAAATTGATGTTCAACAATTGCCTTGGTCGTCAAAGGGATGGGTTGTTTATTTCCGAAAAATTTTACGATTTTTTCGTGTATTTTATCAAAGTTCTCGCAATTTCGACTTTATATGAATGTTTCACGACTAAAATAAAATTCTATGAACTTTTTTCTTTCTTGTGACACTTGTCTCAATTTCATAGGACCATAACTTCTAATTTTATTTTGTAAAAGAAACAACCTCTGCAAGTCATGAAAACGTAATTTACGTTCATCTCTTATGGATACGTATTATGGGCTCCTGAGTTCGAACCCAGAACCTTTACAGAGATGAGAATAGTTTTCGTGGGGGTTCTAGCATCGTAAAAACACAATGCAGTTTGATTCGGATCTCTAAGGCAAGCCGTTTCTGAGATAAATAGGGGGACAGACAGACTGACGGACGGACAGATATTTGCTTTTTATATATTTTTATATTGTTTTATATATTATTATATATTTCATATAGTTTGAATGTATTTAATTTTGAGAAGTGGATCCTGTGGAAGCAATCATTGGTGGCGAAATGCGTATAAGACAGAATCTTAACGTTGATGGCTTCTGAAGTTCTTTTAAACTCCAACTAAGTATTACCTGTACGTATATACGATAGTTTGATCTAGATATGGGCTGTCTATTTTATCAGTTTTATATGCTATAAGAATGTAATTCCGTGCAGACGGAAAGGAGATACAAATCATGTGCATGCAATAAGTTCTGCAGGCGGAAAAAACTTAACGCGGGATGAGGACATAGCGGAAGAATTCAATAACTGGTTCTCACAAGTCTTTAGCAAGGGCCTTCAGGAAGCAGTCGAACCATTAAAAGAGATAAACGTTTCTTCAGCGGAAAACTGTACAAATTATTTACAATTTTCAGATTCGGTTATTCTGCAAAAGGTTCAACAATTGAAAAATAGGAAATCGAAGTGTCCGGATGAAATCCCTAGTGATGCGATAAAACTGGGCAATCGTGCAATTGTTCCCTATCTTAGAACACTTTTTACTGCAACGCTAAATAATAAATTCATTCTCGACGATTGGACCAAAGGGATCGTGATTCCAATACATAAAGGAGGTTCAAAATCATCGTTAGATAACTACAGACCAATTAGTCTAACTGCACAAGTTTGCACAGTTATGGAAGAAATTATAGCAGGTCATATTCGTGTATTTTGGAAAGAATCACTGGCTGTGCAAGAGGCAACATGGATTCAGAACGGGCTTCTCATGTGAAACACAGCTCCTTGGTCTCGTTCAAGGTATTGCAGAAACCATGGATCTCAGGGATGAAATAGATGCGATTGTTATCGATCTTACTAAGGCATTCGATAAAGTACCGCACGACCTCCTAATAGCAAAGACACGGAAATTAAATATCGATCANCGATTTATTATATATTTTAAACGTATCCCTGCGATTTTTGTATAGGAATTTTAAATTCTTAAATTGTTGATTTTCACTACCTTCAGTCGTCTATCTTCATCCATTGATTAAATCGATGATAGACTTAAATTCCAAACGTGTTTTTACAGGAAAAAGCATGAACTCGGACTCAGCAATTGCGTTTGCGGAAACCCACAGATATATAGTATAATCACAGAAGTTTTTTATATTCCGTGTTTTAATCATGTATCTCGCCCCGTACATAAGGGGGTTTCCTTCGATACTCTCATTTAGCTAATATCTTAATAAGAAAATTAAGGTACATACCATGAAACAGAAATCTTCATCACACTGAAACTTTCAAAAGTTTTTGTCCCGCTTAAATCCTAATCTTTCACTCAGCATCCTGAAAAGCCTCTTCAGGGAGTTTTACTGAGTAAGAACGATGTTTGTTATTACAGTAGATTGATTTGTCGGAAACCATTTTGTCATACCATTATAATTCTTAAACATATTGGTTCTGAAAATTAATAAAACGATAATTTCTATCACAGTAAATAATTAGTGACTTAACTATTAGCGGTAAGTAAATTAATCATTAATAACTTCATATTCCTTAAACTTATTCATTTCTCTGAAAAATATTAAGAAACGGGGAGTAGTAAGTATTATTAGGCTTAAAAATAGTGATGTTGTAAGAAGTAATTTATTTTTGATGTACCATTCACGATATATCACGTATCGTGCATCACCTCAGTGTGAACAATGCATTACGCTTACATTCATC
Source organism: Ladona fulva (assembly GCA_000376725.2). Taxonomy (NCBI): domain Eukaryota; kingdom Metazoa; phylum Arthropoda; class Insecta; order Odonata; family Libellulidae; genus Ladona; species Ladona fulva. Next base: position 898,476 of record KZ309230.1, on the reverse strand, counting down.
CAGTAAAACATGTTTTATAAGCATATAAATCAAACCAGCATTAGGTGCACTTGATAGTCAATTCCTCTTAAGTGAGCCCTTTTGGCGCGCACCCAGGGGGCTGGCGGCTTAAGCCCCCCCCCACCCCCAATTTCTACAAATATTACGTTCAGAACCAAATTCTCAAGGGTATCGTTAACAAACTTTTGTTCGCTTAAATATATCTTTATTGGCAATGCTTTCTTATGATAAGATTCAATTATTTCACATTGCATCGCAAATTGAAAGGAGTTTAAGAGATTATTTGTTACAATCCTTAAGTTCAGCCCATTTAAGTTAAGGCCCAGTTAAGCGATTAATACAATAAAAGGAATTGCTATTAAGAAACAATATATGTTATAAACAAATTTTTTTTTGAGATTTAAATAAATCTTTGAACAGAAATATGAATTTTATAAAATAATTACGTGAAATGAAAAGAAAATTAAAGTACAAATATTTAAATAAAATAATTAATATAACAAAAATGAAAATAGTAATAATATAAGGAAAATCAATAAATAAATAACCCTCCACTCGTAACCCTTTAAAGCGTCGAGTCTTATTGATAGCACTTTCTCCTTGCGATTGGTAGTTTCAGAATCTGTCATCTTCTACATCTACATCTACATAAGTACCCTGCAAGCCAGCTTCCGGCGTGTGGCAGGGGGGTTAAGTTAAGGTCTTACAGTGTGGGGGTACTAAGGGTTAAGTTAACCATCTTAGTACAGCATAAGGCAGTAATGCAGTCCATTGTTCTTTTACACTTATACAATGCAATGTGCTTATAACACTAGGTACATACCAAATGGCGAAACACGATAACAGAGACCGGTTTCATCAGCGTTGTAAATATCAACCGCATTGACATTCTATAAAAAATCTTGGAAATTCTGTATTTTCCCATAGTCCAGCGCTGGTGCTGACACTATCCGCACTTCCCTTTTAGATTTTTTTCTTTTAATTGGATATTGTAAATAGATTTCCACTGAGGCAACCAACCTTCGGTTGCTTTAAATAATTATTGTCGCCAATTTTTTAGCGATATACTCTAATATTGGTGCAAGGATTGGCAGCTTGATTTGAATATAAATGAGGGTGTTGCTATGCCTTTTCCACTAACATGTTTAGCATTAACATTATTAGCATACAACGTCACATTTCAGGACATCCCTTAGAATTCGCACGCCACAATCAATACCTATGAGTTACACTCAGCAGTAGTTTGTAGTAACCAGAATATATTCAAGATGCTACAGGAAAGGCGAATAGAATACAAACATTATTAAGTAGAACCATAGAGAAATCTTATAGAGCGCTCGCGTCCATGCATCCAAGTGATATGCCTTTTTCTCGTACTTAGGGATGCACCGACCAGTTGGCGCTACGCGTCGACCCATCTGCCTTCGTGTAATCGTAGCAGGCCCGGCAACCGCGCGGATTTGAACACTTCTTGAGAACGGGAACTGCTCTTCACTCAACTGTATGAGTAGAGGAGTTCTCTTATCGCGTTCAACACGAGTTAAAGGGAACGGCAGATGCACTTTATTGGCAGAGATGTCAATTAATTGTTGTTTGTATTGTTGCATTTGCCCCAAAATGTTGCTACAAAGTCGCTTAAAAGCAGAAACACATGGCTGATATGTGTTGTTACAAATATTACATCAGTTCAGATATTAAATGAGTCAAGCAGATAGTAAGTACAGTCGACTCTGCTTGATCGGGCGATCGGACCTACGTTTTACTGAGGCAGTCATTTATTCGAGCCGAAGCTCGAGGAACGAAAACGATAATTCCCTAGTAGATTTGTAGCGCGCCTGTCGCCAGTGGCGTACGGCAGGGGTTCGTTAACACTTTACCTAATCTACACTTTTAGCTCCTCTGATAATATGCGGAAAGAACAACCTAAAGTAACTACAGCAAAATCCTCGTTAACACGAACTCGTAGGGACCACAAAATCGTGCGTTCGTGTTAAAAGAATTCGCGTTAAGGAAATCGTGACGAAAATTATGCAAACTCGTCTAGCCTATTTCAGATATACATTGCATCTGGTTCGTGCACTTAATTACCCTCCCCNGAAAACTTTTAGTGAGATAAAGACAAAGATAACAAGCGAAATTAAAATCAATAAGGTTTACATAATTACGTGCCAATATTAATGTACACACCACTGTGTTTCTTTCATGATTTATAATTAAACAATGTCCGATGTAGGCCTCCCCAAGCGCCTTCCAATTCTCTCTATTCAGAGCCATCTATTCAGTCCATCGGTTGTCGTTTCTCCTTGCAACATGGCCTGCCGACATCCATTTCAGTGATCTTACCTTATCTATGATGTCTGTCACTCCTGTCATCTTCCTAACACAGGTGTTGCGTTTCCTGTCTCTTCTTGTGATTCCAAGCATACATCGTTCCATACTTCTTTGTGTAGTCTGAAGNTTTTTATATATATACATACGTAATGAGATGCTGCGGTTAATTCGACACATCAACCAATTAATTCAAAGCAAACACGACTATGCTTAGGATCTATTATACGTTATCGTCCATATCCCAGATACGGTTTGATATCACGGGCACGGTAAGTGAAATATTACAAAATCACACCGTAGAAAATACAATTATATGAAGCAAATTTCGCGATAGACTTTAGTAAAAACAAAAATTTTATTCAAACATCAATATAATCATGGGTTATCAATACAAGGACTGGTAAGTTTCGTCTCTTCTCACTATCGCCTATAGCCATCAGCTTTCACTCCCAATTAAACCAAGTTTTATACCTACGTAATCTCTTAAATAGAAGTTGCATTGATGGTTGAGTTAGTTGCAGTTTAAGAGAACTGCGTAGAAATGGGGACGTTTTCCAAATCTGATTACCGATGCCGAGCTAAACTTGTTATCCTACGAGTATAAGAACGCGTTTGGAATTGAAAAGTAGAATCAGATTAACATGACGGTAATGTTTGTGAGAAATGGACGGAGCGGAATACCGTAATCAAAATAAGCAACGCTCTGCTATTATTTAAAATGCGGGTGAGCTAGATACCGTAGCAGAGAAAGTGAAGATAAATATTGATGCGTTAATGTTGAAATATGGTACAGTGAGGACTAAAATGAAGGCTAGATGCTGGGTCAGCTGTCACTCCCAAATATACTCCTTCAAATCGGAGTCCTTCGAATCGATGACTCGTTTCGTCACTAAAAAGGGAAGTTTATTTGCTGTTGAGCAATGTTTATCAAACGTTTCTGCATTCACGTGATTGTCGATCCGAAGGTAATTATATTGCTAGGAAATCTTTTCTTTGGAACAGAAATTATCTCCAAACTCGTCTTCAGTTGCATTCGGTCAAAGTAAGATGACGATGAAACAACATTTCTTAGTTCATTGTTTATTCCTCCCTTTCGGTTTCCTCTTCAATACGCCGTTTCCGTGATTTTATCCTCTATTTTCATCTTCCCAAACAAAGCGCGTTTTTTATCGCTCGTATCGGTTAGAAATTTAAATTGGAAAGTAATGCAGCATTCTGAAAATGAAAAGCGTTTTGAAATCATTTTTTGATATTTTTTCTCCAGACGTGAAATATCGTCGCAGTAATCCCAAATACATGTTCGATAAGTTGTGTGGGACGCAATACTAATGGTTTAATATTTCTAAGGAAAACTTTAATTTCAAGATTAAATTCATTGCCGAGAAGAGAGAAATCTCTATAAAGTGATGAAGATGAACCAAGAACGTAGAATTTAGTTGTTTATAATTATCCATTATCAATGGATTTTCTGCCTATCGATTGATCCTTGGCGTTCTTACAGCCTCTAACTCCATTCCACCGTCTTGCTTTCAATCATTTTTTAATCCCTTACTCCAATCCTATTCCTATGTCACTTTTTGATTATTTTGATATGGTTTCATTGCATTTCTATCAACAGCTCTCTTCTTCCAAATGCTAAAAAATCTCCTCACTTCTTACTTTCTCCCTTCAGTGTATTCCTTGTATGTTTTTAAACCATTCTATCACATCCCAAACATTTCTTTTCTCTGTTAGTTTTCCTAATAGTCAACACTTTTGATTCATACAAAAAGAGGTTAAAAATTGCATTTTATTAAACTTTTTCTTAATCCTACGTCCCTCTTTCTTTTCAACAATATTTACATTCTGCTGAATGTCATCTTAACCATTCCCATCCTTTTATTAATTTCCATCTCACATTCCCTATTATCATACTTCACACTATCCAGGTAATAGCACTTCTCTCCTAGTTTAACACCCTCTCGGAGTTAATTTTATTCTTCTCGTTCTATCTTCTTAGTCATAGTTTTTCTTTGTTTATTTTCAATCCATCTCTGGTAGCCTTTGTTAATGTTATCCAACAACTTTATTAACGTCTCAGAAACCTCGGTAAACTGAAGCAAACCTCCTACAAGCCTTACACACTAGCTGTTTGTCTCTTTTCTTTAGCTTCACACTTTCTTCTACTATTTCTTCCAAGAAAATAAAAAACAAAGCATGTGATTGACCACTACCTGGCATTACTAGTTTCATGATTTCACATAATTTGCTTTAAAGCACCTAAACTCACCGTCACTTGCTGTTTCATGCAATTTTTAAAGCAACTTTTCTCTTCATTTTTCTCTCCTGAGATACATAATTAAGGTCTTTATTCTGTAGAAGACCATTATCCATGATTAGCAATCATGAAATTTACGAAAATATTGTTACTATTGTCCGATATACATAAAAACCCACTTAAGACGCTTTTCAGTGGTCTCGATGGTAATAAATCATAAGGTCTTATATTATCATAAGAAACAAATTGTAGCGGAATTCAGATTTTCTTTGGAGCAGTTCCCGAGCAAAAGGTTGGTAGAACCAGGAACCATATGATTAGAACTCGTTCTTATTTCTTATGTTCGAAGTCAAACGCTTCCAAATCGATCTAGGGTTCGATGAAATTTATCGGGAATTCGGAAACTATTTGAGGCACTTCCAGATGAGATGAATATCAATGGGAAACTGGAAATTAGTGAACCCTGTGACATGGAGTTTCGATAGCTATATTTAAAGGTTTGTCAGGGGTCACGATTTCTTCTTTGCTCCTTGAATGGTTAATGGTTCTCTGAAAGTCTCTGGGTGGCTATTGCAAGGACTCTTTAAAATGACTATATGACAAATGCCTGTTTTGGGGTAAGTTTGGTCATTGAATCGTTTTGAATGAAACGAGGGTCGTTAAATAAGTCCTTAGAAAATCCAAGAGATGGTGCTCGTAGTATCAGAAATAATGTTTTTAGTAAGCATCATTACTCGCTAGATAGCCGTTAAACTCTCAGTTACATCCATCATATGGTTAAATTTTTGCTGTCGATTGAAGCAAAAAACTTTTGTTTATTTAGAAAAACGAAAAAGAGTGAGTTTAGAGCGGTGATTAAGCACTTATATTAAAAAGGCTTGACACCGAAAGAGATCAAAGCTGAGTTGGATGAAGTTTATGGCACATCTGCTCCTGTGTTTACAATTATTTACAGTTGGGTAATTCCCGAGACAGAGAGAAATTTAACGCCACCGGAGGTTTGCGACGACTTCTAAATCTATCCCTATTGTTTCAAGACGACACCATATTGAGATTAACGTACAGAGTAGATGAGGTAAGGGATTAACACATCCCCTACCGCAGGCCATTAGTAGTATGCGGCGATTTAAAATCTAAATGTATCCTTTGTGCTTCAGGACGACACCATATTGGGAAGTACTATATAGGGTAGATTAGGTAAGGTATTAATACACCCCCTGCCACACGCCACTGGCGACGATTACTTGCTACGTCGTATCATGGAACCCAGTAGAGGAATCGTCTTTACTACATGCGATAGAAAACCACATCTTCCAAGGATATCGCAAAATTCAAACCTCTATCTTAACGAAAAAAGCCCTAAACCAATTGTTGAAAACCCGCGCAATGTGTAAAATCGTGAAAAGTACCGTTTTTGGGCCCTTCTAGGATCGAACCTAAAGTACCCAGGGACAATATCTTATTAATTCCCTAGTGTACTTGGATTGCGTGCGTATTCTCGGAGTCTCCGGATAAAACCGGAGAAGGAGTTCAAGTTGTTTTGCTGGTAAAGTTTACCCAGTCCCTCCATTTTTATTAGTTTACTTTAATCTTTCTCAGGTAAAATGTAAACAAATCCGTTGAAAAACATTTTGATGGAAATTCCGCCTCTGAATAAGGTTTAGATTCAGGTTGTGTTGGTTGACAATTGGATTGCATTCAGTCGACATCGAATGAAATGTTTACAGTGCGAGAGTTGGCATTCAAGAGGAGAATAAAAGAGACTTCGCAAGTGGGGCATGATCTCAAATCGAATGAACCGGGACACCTCAGAAATTCCTCTCTTCCGTTTATCATTCAAAGGTGTGCTCTCTTCAGCGTGTTTCGCCCTTTGATCTACTACGATTGGNAGAATATGTATAATTATTGAAGCCTCTGAAGCTTTACCTTTATTGACTAAAATTTCTACTTTCCGAAAAAATCTCTTGAAATATTTCTGTAAAATACCTGATTCCTCTACATTCTATTCTACATTCCAAATGCCAAATTCTCCAATCGAAAACAATATACGACCGATATAAGAGTTTCTCTTCTTGTTGTCAATTTCCATGTACCATTATTTACAATTTAATTCTGCAAAAGAAAAAATATTGCATTCGATCAAAATGAACATGACATGAATTTGTTATTGAAGTGTTTTTGGTCATCTGGATTCGGAACTAAGGATATCTTCAGTAAAAATACTTGGCACGTTGTAGACCACTAATGAATCCCTAGGTTTCACATCTTTATCTAATATGAAAATACGTGAAATTAATTTTCGAAAATCGCTTCAATGTATTTCTAAAAGAGTTACAAACATGTGACGAATAAATATATAAATAAAGAAATATAAACGTGATGGTGATTAATATGAGAGATTATTTAAATTGCAGGGTGACCACAGACCGGGAAAATCGGGAGTTATTCTTGAATTTTCAGTACCGGGAAATGTTCGTGGATTATTCATGAATTTCTCGTTTAAGTCTGGAATTTTAAAAACTATCGTTTCAAGGAAAATAATTCCTTATTTCATATATCAATCTATAACGATGACTTTAAGATATATCTGTTAGTTAATAACTGTTCCTGATGTGATGGGCTTACCGATTGTCAGAATAAATAAGCAAATCAAAGACAAAAACGCTCATTTAAGCTCATTGTGTCATCAGAGCTGTGCGGATCGGAGACGTTAAGTGACGGAATGTAATTACAGGATGCTGTCAGCCCTTTGCCAAGTGCCCTTTATTCTTTTAATTTCGGACTAAGGTAGGGACACGATACGCAAATAAATACTTAAAGCGATATTTAAACCAATGCACGTACCCGATATTTTGGGGTCCCGTGTAACTGTTACATCTCCCAGTGCTTTGTTACTGTTATAAAATATCGGTTATAAATACAGTAGATCGTCGATTATCCGTGCTAATGAAGGGAAAAACCAAACGGATAATTGGAAGCGACGGACAATCCGATCGTGTTAAATTGTGTGGTAGTTGCGGCCTTGGTTTCAGCGCCCTGCTTTCTTAAACCCTTTTAGCTTCTGTGGCGAAGTCAGGCATTCGATCACTCCATTTATTTCTCCGAAACATTTCGCCGCATAAAATGAATGTCTGTTGCTTACATGCAGTAAATATACCCTATCAATTTGTGGAACATTCGGAGGTGAACCTTGTTTTCAGATACGCAATGGGTTCCCTTTTTATACATTCCCGCAACTATTATTATATGTACTTTTGGTATTTGCCCATCATTTCCATTCAGTTGCCATCAGTAAGCATTTAAATTCAAGATCGCAAAGTATTAAGCCAAATGTTTACAAGATGCATATCCTTGCGCGAGTAAGAAGATCCAGTGTATTATCATTTAGACTGGTGAAATTGCTATTTAATTGGAATTTGCTTCGTAATACATAAATACCTCCATCTTCGCGTCAAAATATCTACATTTTGCCCAGGACTGTTTCAAGGTGTAGATGAAAATCATTCAAAAAAGTCATGCCGTAAAATTTACTATATCTAGCGAACAAAATCTGAATATAAGTAATCTTCTTGTTTGATTTCGACATGCTTTGATTTCCTCTGCTTAGTGAGCTCCCCATTCCACATTCACACGGAAAAACTGAAAGAAGTCTGACATAACCAGAACTCGAACCCAGAATACTCCAATTTTGGGCTCTATCCAATTACAATGTCGAGTCAGACCATCCTCTTAAGCCATTTTGGGCAAGAATTGGTGGTTGATTTTTTACTTTCCTTTTCTTTAAACGACCCATCCCTTCGCCATGCTCCTTTTGCACCTCATGATGTCCAGATAGAACTGCTTGCTTGAAGTCCTTAAGTCTAACAAATACGATACAAATTATATCTTTATACTAGGAAAAGAATTATATTAAAGAACAAAATGGCATTCGGGTTGATGTGAGTTGTACTGACCAGAGAGACTGCAAAATTAGTTTTCCAAGGCAATAGCAATTTCAAACAATGAACTTGAAGAAAATAGCAAAAGGTTTTGACCAGTTATTATTTCATACTAAATAAACTTCTATTTAATTAAGCTTCTGTTTGGTTTGTTACAGTTGATGGTAAATAAATTTGATGGACAAATGCAGAATATTGCTCTGTTAAAGATGAAGAGAGTACAGTGTGGCAGCATCAAAGCAGTCTGTAGATAGATTTGACTGCTAATAAGCGATTTCTATCTTACTCNCTTTGACTTATTCTTAGAGCAATCATTTTCGGACTTTTTTCTATTTACATTGAAATTTGTTTCGCAATTTCATTTATTTTGAAGTTTCCGCGTTTGCAGAGGTGCTGCCCGGTGTTTAATTTTTGATTCGTATAATTATCTAGATGAAACTTACTGATTTAACTAATGAAAATGTAAAAATGGTTGGGGAGTTACGTCTACCTGAAGGGAGTCATCTCTACCGGGGAGTTCACTCCGGCTTTGTATCAGACCCCGATGTTGAACACACGAAGAGGCCTCCAAACTTTGCTTTCATTGATCATTTTTGTCATACTAAAAGTTGTTTATTTGGTCATCATTCCTCGACGCAACGAGCAAAATCCTCTGAATCGTCGTGTTCCGTTTTAAATTTGCTACTTTCATGTAACTCAAATGCTAACACAAATTGAATTCAGTCAGACTTTTGGAACTTGTTCGACCCAAAACTCTTCTATCTTCTAATGAACTTGGCTACTTATACTGATTGATGTTTCTACTTAAAATGATCTGGTGTTTCCCCGGTGAATCAATGACAGAAAACTTGTCACTGTTTATGTTACATACATCATAGACCTAATCTATTCCTCTCTATCGGCATTCTCTTCAGCGATGAAAGTTAATTGGGACCTGTAAGTATGGAAATAGCAAGGACCTAGACAAAAGATCCGTACACCTCTTCTTTTATTCATTTCTTTTTGTAAGTAATAGAGAAACAGTTAACCTGATACATAATTGAGGAATAAATTCAGCATTCACAATACGATACACCTTAATGCCGTTTACTACGTAGTTATTTTCTGTGTATAGGTCAAATTGGAAGAATTTTAGGTAACACTAGAAGAAGATCCAGTGTATTATCATTTAGACTGGTGAAATTGCTATTTAATTGGAATTTGCTTCGTAATACATAAATACCTCCATCTTCGCGTCAAAATATCTACATTTTGCCCAGGACTGTTTCAGGTGTAGATGAAAATCATTCAANGGATTAGTGACTTCAACTGCTCTACTGGTTGGTTGAGGCGTTTCCAGAAACGTCACGGGATCTCCTCTCAAGTGATATGCGGGGAGGGTAATTAAGTGCACGAACCAGATGCAATTTATATCTGAAATAGGCTAGACGAGTTTGCATAATTTTCGTCACGATTTCCTTAACGCGAATTCTTTTAACACGAACGCACGATTTTGTGGTCCCTACGAGTTCGTGTTAACGAGGATTTTGCTGTAGTTACTTTAGGTTGTTCTTTCCGCATATTATCAGAGGAGCTAAAAGTGTAGATTAGGTAAAGTGTTAACGAACCCCTGCCGTACGCCACTGGCGACAGGCGCGCTACAAATCTACTTGGAAATTATCTTAATAGTTTCGTTTTCGTTCCTCGAGCTTCGGCTCGAATAAATGACTGCCTCAGTAAAACGTAGGTCCGATCGCCCGATCAAGCAGAGTCGACTGTACTTACTATCTGCTTGACTCATTTAATATCTGAACTGATGTAATATTTGTAACAACACATATCAGCCATGTGTTTCTGCTTTTAAGCGACTTTGTAGCAACATTTTGGGGCAAATGCAACAATACAAACAACAATTAATTGACATCTCTGCCAATAAAGTGCATCTGCCGTTCCCTTTAACTCGTGTTGAACGCGATAAGAGAACTCCTCTACTCATACAGTTGAGTGAAGAGCAGTTCCCGTTCTCAAGAAGTGTTCAAATCCGCGCGGTTGCCGGGCCTGCTACGATTACACGAAGGCAGATGGGTCGACGCGTAGCGCCAACTGGTCGGTGCATCCCTAAGTACGAGAAAAAGGCATATCACTTGGATGCATGGACGCGAGCGCTCTATAAGATTTCTCTATGGTTCTACTTAATAATGTTTGTATTCTATTCGCCTTTCCTGTAGCATCTTGAATATATTCTGGTTACTACAAACTACTGCTGAGTGTAACTCATAGGTATTGATTGTGGCGTGCGAATTCTAAGGGATGTCCTGAAATGTGACGTTGTATGCTAATAATGTTAATGCTAAACATGTTAGTGGAAAAGGCATAGCAACACCCTCATTTATATTCAAATCAAGCTGCCAATCCTTGCACCAATATTAGAGTATATCGCTAAAAAATTGGCGACAATAATTATTTAAAGCAACCGAAGGTTGGTTGCCTCAGTGGAAATCTATTTACAATATCCAATTAAAAGAAAAAAATCTAAAAGGGAAGTGCGGATAGTGTCAGCACCAGCGCTGGACTATGGGAAAATACAGAATTTCCAAGATTTTTTATAGAATGTCAATGCGGTTGATATTTACAACGCTGATGAAACCGGTCTCTGTTATCGTGTTTCGCCATTTGGTATGTACCTAGTGTTATAAGCACATTGCATTGTATAAGTGTAAAAGAACAATGGACTGCATTACTGCCTTATGCTGTACTAAGATGGTTAACTTAACCCTTAGTACCCCCACACTGTAAGAGTATGTATTCGTCATGTACATATTGGTGCACTCTGCAAACTCTACCAGGTGGTGACCTCGTTCATTTCTCTGTCCTAGTCCATGTTTTCCTGTGACAGAATCATCTGCTTATTGCTTACCTACACGAGCGTTAAAATCGCCCATGATGATTTTAAAATAGTGGTCTTGCTTATCATGTTCAGTGCCGAGAGTCTGGTAGAAATTTTTAATTTCCTCTTTGCTGCTTGCCGCTGTTGGTGCATAAACTAGGATGACTCAACTGAGTAACGTTTATTTATCCTGAGAATGAGCTTACATATTCTGTCAGATACACTTTCTATTTTCTCCACATTAATTTTCCATTTCTTGTTAATCAAGAAGCCAACTCCTCCAAGTCTTCCATCCTTTGTTCCCCTATAATAGAAAATATGCTCTTCCTTGAGTGTAACCAGTTCTTCTGATTTTCTTCTTACTTCACTGAGTCCGATGACATCCCAC
>KZ309230.1:826781-862735 GCA_000376725.2 Ladona fulva | reverse complement strand
AAGTTTTTGATAGAAAAATGTTACTATTCTGTAAGAGTTTTTTGAAGACCCTAATGTAAATTTTTAATATGATACATTTTCTAAAAATGTAAAAAAAATGTTTGTTACATGTGAATTCTTTTTTGGAAAAATGTTTTGTAAATGTAAAAATGTTTAGCGCATGACAGACGAGATACCAACCTGCAAACAGTTCCTTCCTTTGTACTGTTAATGTTGCAAGTGTTATGTATCAATAAACTATTATATTCCATTCTAGTACAGAGAGTACGAAGCTTTTAGAAAAAAACACGTATAACGAATGACAAAGATTTCCAAAGCAAAGTATGGAATAAAAGCTATTAGGTAAAAGAAGCGTTGGAAGACCAAGATGGTGATTGTAAACGAAACCCTTTCATTACGGCCATCCACCAATTTTATACAGGGTATCCTCTGACTCTCGGTTTTCTCTGCTTCCAAAAGTAAGAGTATCTTTCGTAGACATGGAAATCCCGGGCCCTTACGCCTTTCTCTCGAGTCGTCAGTCTTCATCAGTGTTCTTCGTGTGCGTATCGTTCAGTAAGCTCCTTACCTCTATTTTTTTACTTCAAATTACTTGGGTTCCGATTTTGGATCTTGACCCGGACTGCTGACTCTTCCTATATTCGTTAACGTTAATCAAAGGATTTCTCATAAATTTATATTTTCTGGGTATGATACTTTTTATTGTTAAGGGAAAACGAATATCGCCATGATATAGTGTTACTGTTATTTAAAGCAAAGGGTAAATCATCATACTCATAGTTTTCTGAACTTAATCAAGAATTTTCCCAATTTATAATACTAAATACATACTTTACAATACTCCCAATTTATTTAGTGTTTGGAATTTCTTGCTTAAATTGCATCATCACCTTCTGGTACTAATGATTAACAGATAAGTACTTCATAATTGAAGTTTCCGTGAAGCATATACCGATTGCTCTTAATTAGTCCTTAGTATCATACGTAGTATGTATATATGCAACTAATTCCGGTGTGAGAAAAATTAATCTTCGTGTTTTTGCCCAATGCTCGAACCAACCGTTCGCTATGTTCTGTTTGATTTCCAAATAAAGTTTTGACTTTAAAACTGTTTTAAAAGGTTAATAATTTTCCCATTTATAGTAATAAATCATTACAATTAAAATGTTATATAAGAATGAAATGAAATAAAATCGTTCATCTGAGTTTGAGGACCTACTTTCAGACTTTTTCATAATGAATACTTCAGTTTAGTTCAGCTAAAAGAAACTGTAGCAGCATTCCCAAAGACGAAGAAGTTGCACCACTTTCAGCACCTTTCATCTAGCTTCCAAGCATGTAATACCAAAACTTTCGTCCTTAGTCTTCTGTCACAGGTAGAACGAAGAAAGTACCCGGTATTTCGCGCTTATTAATAGGGTGCTTACTTTCAAATTTTATATATCTCAGAGAAAGTTTCGGTAATCGAAGCAAAATTCTGCAATAGCATTTGAATATTAATTGTTGCCTAAAGCAAAATGTTTCCGATTACTTTCATCAATCATTAAGAAGTTGCTATAGTATTATAAAGCAATTTTTTCCTCAAATGGATAGATGTACGTTTTGACGAGTTACCAAAAAATTAAACGTAGGATAAAATGTNACTGAATTTTGCAGATTGATAAAAATCAGTTCGTATTTTCGTATTTGTTTATTGGTTGTCTTATTTGGTTTGAAATGGTATGCAAATCTTCCGATGAGCAAGATATAACTTGAGCTGGGCCTAGGCACTATAGTAAAAATAGTACAAATAAGAAAAATTTTCTTACCTATATAACCAACTTTCAAATTTCTCATGAATCAGGAAGGGCTCTTTCTAAATCAAACTTTAAAACAGTAACATGGATAAGCTTTTCAATGTACATTTATTTAGTTTTCCATTCTTATCTATGAATGCTTAAGATATCAATATATTTAGCACATCAAAATGAACCGATATATTTTTTTTCGATACTCAGTGAGCACAATTATATTCCACGGTATGTAATACTAATTTTTACCCAAGGGTGAGCAAATCTTAAAAAATTTCGATAATGTAGGATATGTATTTTTTCTTTTCTTGGCATCATTTTCATACAAGTGTGATTACCGAAAGAGCATAACATGATCATCATTTGCTGATGAAAATTTTAAGAGTTCAACGCATGAGCTTCGTAAGCAAATTAATCCTTAAAAATTATAAAATAAGTATGCTCGGGAAAAGGAAAGGAAAAAAGATAAAAGAATATACGAAGAATAAATATAAATTAATATTTTAACACCGGAGATGTGCGTTCTCGCTCTGATGGTTCCCCTGTGGGAGGCGAAATATGGATACCAGCAGTTAATTGCTTTTGATGGAGTTTTGACGCTTTCTTACTCTTATACTTTAACCATCTGCGGCCAAATGGCCCATTAGTATGTTTTTGTTCTGCCGCGCTCTATTTCTCATAATTGAAGCAAGAATGCTTCTATTGCACTTCACCTTCCTTTATTCCTACCGAAAATAATTCGATTGAACCATTAAATGTGGAATATTTTAATAGATATTTATAATAATATATTTATTTCGAGCAGATACAAGTAGCGTTCGAAGGTCGATATGCATGTCCAGAAGGAAGAGGTGACGCACGGCACGATTATATGTACTTTTGGTATTTGCCCATCATTTCCATTCAGTTGCCATCAGTAAGCATTTAAATTCCAGATCGCAACGGACTAAACCATGTTTACATGGTGTGTATCCACACGCGATTGGATTACTGCAATTCAAGAGGAACTTGCGAAGAAACAAACTTAGTTGAAACAAAGGAAAAAAACATACCAAAGTTGTTTTACGTCCAAAACCATTGAAATTTGGGGCTTTTCTGTTTTTTAACTATTTTAAGGGTGATAAAAATATAGAAGAAGTAATTTTGTTTTTCATATTCTTATTTTTTTATTTGTTAACTAACTTTGTTACCCAGACTGGATGTGCTCACTATATTAAAATGTTTGTTTGCTTAACTAATACTACCTCAATTACTGTAACTCATGAACTGCATAGTAGGTCTACAAAACAGCGTTTTTTATTGTGTGTAATCTTAGTACCGTAACTTATTTACCTCAGTGCAATATTTATTAGGCCTACTTTCAAAGGCTGTGAGTCATATATCTTTTTTGCATAACAATACATAAGTATATTTCCCCTGTGCTATGAGAATGTAATTTCTTTTATTCTACCACACCTATGGATTATATATAGAAGTTCACATTGTTTAGATCTAATATAAATAAATTTACCNCGCTCTATTTCTCATAATTGAAGCAAGAATGCTTCTATTGCACTTCACCTTCCTTTATTCCTACCGAAAATAATTCGATTGAACCATTAAATGTGGAATATTTTAATAGATATTTATAATAATATATTTATTTCGAAAACATGATGTATTTTCATTTTAGGCCGTTTTCCGTTCTAGCTCAGTTTCACCTCTTATTGATAACCATTTGGATCGTCGCGTAGTACATTAGGCCTCCGATGAAGTGATCTTGATTAATTTTAAGATTAATGAACGGCTCTAAGACTACTTGTTGATCCCATAAGAGATCATCGCATAGCATTGTAAACACCCGGAAAGTTTTCCTGGTGAAAACACGTCAAATGCTTTTCTAAAATTGAGATTTGTTGCGTCTGTGAGAGCGATCCGAAAAAGCTTTCAGAGATTATTACTGCAGCTGAATGTGCATCCACACTTGTATATTATTTTCGTGAGGCACTGAATCACGGAAAAGGAGCAATTTTTCGTAGGGACAGTTTGAAAGATGCGATAGAAGCCATAAATACGAATAGAACGATTCGTACGGAAACACTGCCGAGTGATGGCCAACAAAGGTATTACTGCTCTGACTCACTTAGCAAAACGGCAAGAGAATTATGTCTAGAGAATTGAGAGAGTTTCAAAATGGAAAACGAAAAAGAAAAAGCGGAAAGAGACGAAAATTCCTCGGCTACATATTATTTCATCGATATATAATTAAATAATTAATTTGTTTACATTTTTAGATACCTTTTAGGTGGGAAAAAGAATACAGCATAATGTAGCTTAATTACCGACCTAAAAATCAGAGTTTTCTGTGATTAATTTTCTCTTAAATGGGTATGGAGGAATTTTTCTGCTTATTATCTACAAAACGTAGGTGTAGTAGTACCCAGTTACAGTTCTTACCCCCTAAGACGCAACACGCAGTGAGTTTCATGCGAGCGAACCTTAAGAAGCGAGAGAGAGAGGAAAAACATGGAGGAGACACACCACTTGTCTGGTTGCTTCGTTGGCAGCGTTTGAATGGATTTCTCTTTTTTTTTTGATTTCTCAAACTGAAATTCGTCATTACGCGATTCCGCGTGTCGTAGCTCGATTCGAAACTTCACTCGCTTCTGGTTAAAATTAGCTCAGAAATAATGTTGCACTGATTTGTTTAGAAAGGTATGAACACTGTCCAAATGAAGAATAATAAAAGATTGAAGATAAGGCATATATTTCTCAATGCATTTCCTCTAACTAGCGAGAAGGCCGCAAGGATATGAATAAAATCATCGCGGGCTGCAAATGGAGGAATTTGTGAATGTATTTTATTTTTGTAACTTGTGAAGGGTATTTTCATTTAAGTCGACTGAATATGAATTAATGCAATAATGATAATAGCAATGAGAATACATTCTTAAATAGATACCCCACATTTTTTCAGCTAAAAGCTTATTAGAAAATGGAATGAAATTTTATAATTTTAAAATGTAACTAGGTAAACTTTTTCATAACTCTGTTTCAATCTTAACTTTCAAAGAAATACCACTTTACTACGGAGGAATCGATGTACATTGTCGTGAGCTGAGTATTCATTAGCGGTCATGCCGAGGTTCATATTTGGATTTTATTTACGGGCAGCTATTTCTGATTTTTCATTGCATGCAGGCAGACCAAGGACAATATGACTGAAAGTTTTAGTAAACTGGACAGAAAAATAGCCAAATCCAAGGAGTGAAAAATAAGAAATAACCTTCAGTCATAAATATCGAAATTTTATTTATTTTTAGCTGCACTGAATAAGTCTGACGTAAAACAGTTCAGATCAGGGAAGCTATTGAAGCAAGTAAATCTTGTGAAATAGAATAGCTAACTAAACTGGGCGAATTAGAAGAAAATCAAAAGAGAAATATTACATTTAATTAAGGCGCCATTGAAAGAGTTGAAACCCCCACATCGAAGCCAAATTATGTGTTAATAAAATATTGCGATGATAATACATAATTGAAATCTACGTGTTTTCTAACAGAAAGATATTAAATTATCGAGTTTATAAACTGCGTATTTTACATACTCCTATTTCACATCAAATAGATTCTTTTTCGATCGAATATCATAACACTAAATTCCCAGTGCATTCCTAATTGGATTTCGTGTATTCTTACTTCAATCTGAGTGGTCATTGTAAAGGTATAAATTTATATCGTATAAATAAAGGTATATATTTTCACAAATATAAATATTTATAATATAAAGTAGGTATACATTTTCGCAATGTTCCCAATGTTCCACTTATTTTTATCAAAGTTTGGTAATTTCGATCCGCAAAATACGTTTTAAATTAGTGACACCCTTCACGGAATTCACTTTGTTACAGAAGGAAGTAGTTCTTTCCCCGTGAATTGCATTTAGGAATAGTTCTCGGGATTCCAAAGAGGGAGACGCTACCTGGTTGGAGTCCCGAGAACTATACCTACACACTTTGTTACAGTTTGCAACTGAATTTTGCAGATTGATAAAAATCAGTTCGTATTTTCGTATTTGTTTATTGGTTGTCTTATTTGGTTTGAAATGGTATGCAAATCTTCCGATCCGGTATTTAGCTCAATTACAATTCAAGGCCGACGCCTCCCACTTTTATGAATATCCTCGGGTTCATGTGACATTTAAAACAGCTTTATCTAGGAAGTCGCTTTTTACGGGATGAGAGTTTTTAATACAGTGTTCGCTGTTTTATACATCACGTTAAATTCTTCATCAGCAGAACTTCAAATAATTAAATTTTCAAAGATTTACAACCATATTTTACGTCAGTCCCTGTTTATATTTAATCCCTAACGAAAAATGCTCATTTTTAAAATCCAACCCAAGAATAAGATTTGAAAATGAAAACGTCAAATCTTTACCCGTATCAATTGATTTTGGCGACTTGGAGTCATGTACTTCATGGACAAGAGGGATTATTCTTAAAATTCGCATCCATGGCAGGATGGCAAAGGAGCGATTTGGATTTTGTAACGCGTGCATATGTATATAACCGTAGAATAATCGAGAGAATAAATTTAGAGAGGACTATAGCAAAATTTGCAGGAAACCATACAATTGGTCATTTTTCTTGGCGTAGACGTTTCCTTCAGATCAAGAGTTAACTCATTTCCGCAATTACTCATACGTTGACTTCGTGGAGGAAATTTGGCCTTTAGATAGAATCACTCAATAAATAAGTACTCAGCTGAGCCGTGCCTCAAACAGCTTTAAAGATAGCCAGAAATCTGTGGCCGGAATCTCATCGATATAGGAAGGGAACCAAATAGTAAATGTTTTCTCCGAATTATTATCAGTTCTCATTAGATATGGGGCGAAAAGGAATCGAAGGTTTCATTAGAATACTCCTAAATCCAAATTCTGTATGAATTTTCAAAATACGCTCTGATTCTTAGCGAACGGATTCAAATAAAATCCACGGAAGTGGCCGAGATGTTGTTGTAATTGAATATCATAATGAAGGAAGAGAGATATATACTTAACAACTTAATTCCTGTGGTGAAGTATATATCTCTCTTCCGTCATTATAAACGGATACAAGTTATTTGCAGAATGCGATGTTCTGTTGTTTTCTAAACCTATGAAAAATGTGAATACTTTCGATGTGATACTCTTCGACCATTGTTTTAATTCCCATTATTATCGCCTTCCTCGAGGTAACGCCTTTGAGTTTATAATCTTCTATATATACGACTAAACGTTGCTTGAATACTCCAAGCTTAATGAAGATTGTTTCTTCCAACTCTCGCTTCGCACAAGTTTCACATAATTTCAGGAAGTGCCTAAAATCGAATTCCGACGTTAACGCTCCCTAGCATTAATAATTGGGAAGTAGAGTATCTAAAATAGTCACATAGTCACAAACACTTTTCATATGCCAAGTTATATCTAATTAGCTCTTCGGAAAATTCCGCATAACACTTACTAAAAAGCCGCCCCATGTTAATTGAAAAATGAAATTCAAGCAGACCTAGAATTGAAACCAGAGTAATTTAGGAGTTATCTACTAAAATTACGTTAAAGAATGTCCTCCAGTAACTATCGCATTAGAGAAGCTAGTAGATTAGAAGCCTTGAAACCTAAATGTTAATTATTATAGGAGCATCTAAACCGTAATATGAACGGCCATCTACCGCAAATACGGTGGCGTATGGCAGGGGGTATATTAATCTTGGCCGGACAACTGAGCGCCTGCGACAACTGAGCGCGTCTCACTACTAAAATAAACCTAAAAACTATGTTATATTAATTTTGACAATCTGACAGATAGCATAATATCTAGAATACTGTTATAGTGAGTTATCTCTTTGTTTAACCACGGATGACAGCAGTATTTCGTTTAAATGTCGTCGACAGTATTTACGTCAACACTTCGATATATGTGACATAAATTCTTTTTACGTGAACTTAAAGACCCTTCCATCACACCATATACAATTTTAACATTCTACATTGTATGTTAACGTTATTTATGTTAAACAAAATGTTTTGTTAACAATGATCTAGACCAATTCAGCACTGCGACAATTGAGCGCGTCTCACTTCTTCAGTTAACGTAAAACTATGTTATATTAATTTCTGAGAATCTTATGGATGGCATAGTTTGTCAAATATTGTTATAGTTATACGCTTCTTTGTTTAAGAGATGTAACTATAACAGTATTTGTTAATGATCGATTAAATTTCGTCAGCAGCATTTCCTTTGACCCTCAAATATATATGATGCATAAATTCAATTTTTCTTGAATTTAAAGACCTTTAATCCCTTATTTCAACATTCTAGTTTTATTAATATTTACTTAGATTATAGACAC
This sequence comes from Ladona fulva, assembly GCA_000376725.2. Lineage (NCBI taxonomy): Eukaryota > Metazoa > Arthropoda > Insecta > Odonata > Libellulidae > Ladona > Ladona fulva. The sequence goes on along the minus strand of KZ309230.1, from coordinate 854,574 downwards.
AGTGATACATAATGTCTAACAAATACTATTTGATTTCATTTAAGGACATCTCACAAGTAACTAACTCATAGTCATTATATGTGATACGAGTAAAAGTAGCTTGCATACTGCAAGCTTAAGGTAAGATAGGCATTATACACCACCTGTAACACTCCGCCTGCCATACACCGACTGCCATCCAGCTATTGCAATACCCTAAACGAATTATTGAAAATATGTCCATAGGAAAAGTCCTAGCTTTGAAAAGAATTTTCACAAGAAAAAATATCTTTCCGGCATACGGTACAAATGTATATCTTCTATCGATGTCGCAAATTTCAACGTCAACACTAATCGGGAAATATCCTAACAAATTTTTGAAAATTTGTCATATGAATCGTCCTGACATCGAACCTTGGTCATTAGGGAAGATAACCTTTTCGCCATACGATAGAGTTCTTTTTTTCCTAACAATACTGTCAATTACAACTTTCTATCTCAGCGCGAAATACCCTAAACGAATTGTTAATCTTCGGACATACGAATTGCACTAGCATCGAACCTGGGACTAACAGTACAAATTCCTTTACAGCCTATAAAAGATATGTATATCCTCCGTCGATGTTGCGAAACTTAACGTTCTGTCTTACCGGAAAATACCCTAAATTAATTTTTGAAAATTTGGCATTGAGAATTCACCTAGCATCGAACCTGGAACTATTAGGGTAAAAATCGCTCCGTTAAAATGAAGATATTTACTCCTTATGACGACTCCGTAAATGTCAACGTTCTATCTATATGCAAAATATGCTAAATAAATTTTTGAAAATGCGCTCAATGCATTTAAAGGGGAAAATACCATTTTTGGGGCCTACTAGAATCTAACCCATGATATCTGACCCTAGTATAGATGTCTGAATTTTTCCTTAGTGTCCAAACCCGGGACTTTACGGAAAAAAATTTCAATTATGAAATACTTATCTGTTAGTCATTAGTACCAGAAAGTGATGATGCAATTTAGTCAAAGAGCAGTTGGATATCCATGTGGACCTAAGTCGGTAGAAAACGAGCTGTTTAACAATTATGTACGTATATATTCGGTCTGTTTGTTTATTTAAGCGGCGTCATGTGTGTATCATATGAAAAACATTTAAAATTTTAATTTAACAACGAAGACTTGAAAGTTAAATGCTTTAGTGACTTTAATTTCAGGCCATGAACATGATAGACGGAGTAAAATTAAACGTTGGAACGAACGTGTTAATGAAAAAGCATTCACATTAATAAAAGAGGTACGTAATTCGAAAAACGACGCAATTTTATTTCAAATCCGAAACTTACATACACAAAACACAAACAAACAATTATCACTATTACATAAGGAGTCGAGAAAAGAAAAAAATTAAAGGAAAAAATAATATTCAATCCCATAAGCTACCCCGCGAGGAAGCTATGCCTGAAATGAAAGAAACCGGAATTATTATTGAAGAAATGAGCTTTGATTGAGACATTGTATAGTTTAGAATTTCAGTCTTACTGGATATGGAGCCGTAATAGCTGCTCGTGGCTGCTGCCATTGAAGACATGGAAATCGTGGAAGTAAGCTAGGTGACGAAGTACAATAACTTTCGACCGAAGCTGCAATCCAAGAAAGAAAAAAGGTTAAACGTTGGCCGCGAAAGGGAATTGGAATCGAAAGGACGTGTACTCACAACATGGCATGCTACTTCTAATGCAGTATGCACTGCAGCCTTCCAGAAGGGCCATGACCTCTCTGCTGCACCCTCGTGTAGCCAATTGCTAAAGGGAGACGACATTTCTCTACAATACCAATCATGAATGCTTTCGTGTCTTACACTACAGTGTGCGCGAGACTCATATCATATAGAAGGCAGATTACATAGTAGTTAAGGTTTGATCGAAAGACTATTCAAATATGGCGTGAAATAGAAATCGAATGCGTCGATCCAGCAGATATTTTCGCCCGTTTCGAAATACAATTGATGCAAATACGTACTCAGTTATGTAGATGTTTCAAGTTGGGAAATTTACCTCGTAGGATCCGTAAACCCTGCCGCTCCTTGTCTTCCTGGTGATGGTAATGGTTGGAACTGCCTCCATACCAGATCCCATCCTAAGCGACAGAATAAATTACATGCGTGTGTGGATTAAACTCATTTATTTCGGCAATCGAATGCTATTTCGACATCGGTTCAGTTGGAGCCACAGTTATCCATTGCCCTGAGAATTTCCGTCACTTACCATGTCACTCGATTGGATATGATTATCAGGGTGATGAAAGCCACTGTTATAAACAAAAGGAAGAATCCTAATATAATTAGGAGCACGTAAAGAGGAACGTAAACGAACAAACTCTTAAACATGCTTTGAATAATTTTTAAACTTGACTTGACACTCCTTTTCTCCACCGAATTGCGAAGTTAACTAAAAGCGTTGCTATGGTCGAGCATTGTTGTCGTAANTAAGTGATACATTAATTACATAGTGTTAATATAAAATAATACATTATAGAGCGTTTATATAAAACTAAAATCTTAAAATAGTGGATTAAAGGTCATAACATAGTTTTACGTAAGGTGAAGAAGTGAGACGCGCTCAATTGTCGCAGTGCTGAATCGGTCTAGATCTTTGTTAATAAACATTTTGTTTAACATAAATAACGTTAACATACAATGTAGAATGTTAAAGTTGTATATGGTGTGATGGAAGGGTCTTTAAGTTCACGTAAAAAGAATTTTTGTCACATATATCGAAGTGTTGACGTAAATACTGTCGACGACATTTAAACGAAATACTGCTGTCATCCGTGGTTAAACAAAGAGATAACTCACTATAACAGTATTCTACATATTATGCTATCTGTCAGATTGTCAAAATTAATATAACAGTTTTTAGGTTAAGTTTAATTGTGAGACGCGCTCAGTTGTCGCGGAACCTATATTATAACTTATCGCGATTTTTTACATTGCACGCATTTTCAAAAATTCGTTTAGGGCATATTCCGTGAAGATAGGTGGCTTAAATTCACGATATCGTTTAAATATATAGTTTTCTATGGCATGTAATAAAAGCGATTCCACTATTGGCCATGAGTTCGATGCTAGGAAGTATCAAGTAATCGCCTACAGTGGCGTATGGTAGGGGGTGTATTAATGCGTCATCTAACCTACTCTATATGGAACTTCCTAATAATATGTCGTCTTGAAACTCAATGGATGGATATAAGGTTGACGTAAACCGCCAGTGTTGAAAATATGGATTTCTATCGCATGTCGTAATGACTTTAACCTAGTGGCCATAATTTCGATGCTAGGAGGCATCAAATTAAGACATGCATGGGGTGGCTTTTGTATTTTTTCCGTGCACATTCAGGAAAGGGAAATGGCTAAAATTTGGCAAATTTTCCGGGAAGAAATCTAGTTGGGAATGTAAAAAGTGAATTTTAAGCAACACTCTACACAGCATGTCATTGTAGCTCTTCAACAGATCATTCCCTCTGGAAACATAATCTTTTCTGTTGTCCAAAAAGCCCTTCACAATTGCTTTGAAAGAGAACCAAGCAGCTTATTCGATATTTGTGAGTTTGGTATCAAAGGTCGAATGTTTCAACGATTTTCTTACTTGTGGTCCAACAAGTATACCTTCTGTCAGCTTTGCTTCACTCAATTTGGGAAACTTTTCTTTCGAATGATTGAAGACCTGACCTCCAGAGCTTTTATAAAGTTCTTCATAAGGTCCAACTTGACACCAAGCGGAGGAAAAATGATTTTATAGGGCTCAACCAATGGAGTGTTTTTCACGTTTTCCTTTCCAGAAACATATGATTTCCTATTAGGCCATTCCTTGACTGTATAGTGGTGTCACGGCTATCCCACAGGCACAAAAAACAGCAGTATTTCGTGAACCCACCCTGTAAACCTGTAAGGAGTGCAGCAACTTTTAAATCACAGCAAAGTTGCCATTCTTAGTCTTTGTGTGATTGCTTCTAGCAGCTGGTGGCTGATTGCTTTTGCTAACAGGCAACCTTTCATTATGGGGCAAAAGCAAGTTTACTGAAGATACATTAAGATTCTTTATTTTATGTCTAGTTTAGCGTGAACGACCTGCAATATTTGTGAGCCAGAAGTAACAGTCTGAAAAATGGTTTTTAGGCTCACACCACACCATAGGAACAGCGAACGGCATGCCTCGGCGTTTTCCTTTCAACCATTCGGTTAAAGTAACAGTACAGGTTATGCAAGCAACATAAGTGCAAAAAATCATCTTGCTCATCAAGAAGACAATCAAAATACAATTTATATGCCTTCTTAACTAAATCAGTGATTGGTTTTCTATGGGCTTTTGATATGAATTTCCCACACGCATAACAAAAGTTGTCGGGGTGGTTTAAGCAACAACGATGTTTATCAGTTGGCATTTTTAGTAAGTGTAAGTTTTAAACAGCTCAATGTTCCAATGTCTCTCAGAAGAAACACAAGAAAAACTCACAATATACAGTTGGGCAGAGGTAAGTATGATGAGAATTGCACCATGCATGTTTCAACATGCACTAGATCATAAAGTCTCTTTTGCACTACTGGATTACCTTGCCATCTAGTGAATGAAGTTTACAATCTTTACCACACACAAATCTACACAAAATCATTTGCTTTTCTATCTTTTTCTAGGACTTATTGAGCGACCTCGTAGGATACAAACTTTAAGGCTAATCGAAAAGCGTCACTGACCCGGCGGTTTTTTTGCTCGAAGACCCCGACCATCACACTAGAGAATAAATGAGATATCGATCTTGGGTATCATGGGTTCGATCCTAGAAGGCCTCAAAAAAGTACTTTTTTCGTTTAAATAAATTGCGCGGATTTTCGAAAATTCATTTCGGTCTCTTTCCAATATAATTGAGAGTTGAAATTCATGAAGTCGTTAGAATAGGTAGTTATTTATGGCATGATGCTAAAATTTTCCAGACTTCGGTTCGATGCTAGGACAGTTCAAAATTTCCCCCTTTTAAAATACGCTCACATACACCAGAGAAAAATTTTTGCTCGATCTTTACGTGTTGTGGACGCTTTGGGAAATTAATTTCCGCCTCATCCCGTCCTGTCTTATCCTACCTCTCGGACTCTTTCATTTACATCAATAAGCATTCTCTGCCAGCCTCTGATCAGCAGCGAAACGGGGGTAGGCATTTAACTTAACTTTTGCTATATAAAATCGCTGTTAGGGGTGTCCCCAACTCCTTCAAAGCAAACATTTTTTCAAATTTAACTTATTTTATATCAATGGTGTGTTTCATGAACATTTCTATTTATTTTAAGGATAAAAAAGAAATGTTATGTAAAGTATCACGGCTCACTTGAGATGTTAATTAAAAAAACATGTAAGCATAATCATCACAAAGTTCAGTTTGTATCACAGGTTGGAACATGAGAGAAAATATCATAGAATTTTTAAAAGGAAATGACACAGACTGAGTCACAGAACGGGTGGAATCATAGTTTTAACTTCACATGCACAAAAAGTTCTTCCGAAACGGCGTCAAGGAAAAATGCAGCATAACGAAAAAAACGGAGAAAATGGGATTAGTGTCCGCCCAGGGTATTTAAACCACCTGCTCGGACGCCCCCACAGACAACTCTAGTGCCGCAATATTGGTTTCTATTCGTTTGAAATGAAGAGAGTCACACAGAAAGTAAAGATGAAATAATCTATCGATAAAAAGTTCTGTATTAAAATAATCTTTGTTATTGCCATAAAAACTTTTATAACTCCAAAACAGAATATTTTCTCAAGTTCCTCTGATTTGATGCTTTTTTTCTCTCGTTAGCCTTCGACTGATATCAGCAGCTCTTCTATGCGGATACTTGACGTTACGTTATTTTCCCTCACAGGGTCAGTTTTTTTTAATTACATTTTTTAAAATCAATTAAAGGCCTCGCAACAGTGGTTTGCGGTCAACATGCAATGTTGTTCACTTAGTTTTTGACAGTGTAACCCATAATAGAGTTCGTATTAGTAAACCTTGTTTTTACAAAGAAAGACTTTTACAATGCCTGTTACTATTTTACATACATACAAAAAAATTTATATATATATATATAAATTTTTTTTTCGCATTTTAATACCGGCGAAAGTTAGGTGCCATATATCACCTACGTGGTCTGGGCACCATGGGCCAGCCCTGTCGGAACGCTAGCACGCCATGGGCCAGCCCTGTCGTGGTGAACTCCAATTAAGCATGATTATGCCTATCCAATATATTATCAAAAAAAATTGACGACTTTTGAAAGATTAGCTAATGAAAGTCGCTACGATTCATCAAAAACAAATAAGTAACCTTAAGTAATTTTGCTGTCGCTTAGTGCGTAATGGGAAACTATTATAAAATGAAAACCACCAACCCGCCTTTAGTACGAATGCTATAATTTATGACAAATAAACAATAATAGTTTGGGTTACGTTTCCAGAGCTGCAAAATGAAAGAAAATAGATTCCACGTATTTAACATAGTTTATTTGTTAATTTCAATGGTACCGAAGCCCTATAACACATTTAAACTTAGATATGATCAGTGACTGGTGCCCAGAATTATCGAATGATTGGTGTAAGTGGAATAGTTTCATCTCAAAGATTCGCTATCCAGGCGTTTCAGTTATTGTTCGAGGTTAGTTGATTTGTTTTATCTAAATATTTCCTCACTATTTCTGTCATTAATTGGAAGTACCATAGGGTTTCTTATAACCTATACATTATTCTATTCTATTCCAAAGGAATTATTAGATTTATCAATCATTTCCTAGGCTTATGATGAGTAATCCTTCAAATCTTCATACGAAAGTCATTCGCAATTTTAAACTACAATTTGTTTACTAATACATATTCCAAAAATAACTGTTACCTACCACATGTGTAATTAAACATTCAAGTAATGCAGGTAAAAAACTTATGTGTTTACATAAACATCGAAACGACCGCAATTTTCTTACCATCACGATATCGTCACCCAGAATGTTATTTATGCATTCAGTTTCTTCTTCCAATGATTTTTAAAGAAAACAAACTCGAAGTTTAATAATCCCTATATTATCGAGTGCTTCCGAACAAACTACTTTTGCGCGTAACTTCTGCATATAGAAGTTGAACTCAGTCCCATTCAGTCCGAAGATTCGACACAATTTAACACGAGTGAACTTTGCCAAAACGATTAACGCATGTTAACACGAGTAGGTCGTGAATGGAAAACCCCCAGTGAATATTTTCTATTGCGTCAAATTATATCGGTTAGCCTAGAGTCGGTTGCCTCTTCGGCTTATTGTGTAAACAGTTCCATATTGCTATTTCGAACATTACGTGGAATAAATTATTATTTTTTGTCAAAGGATTGAACTTAACTTCTGTATCTTCAGTTCTTCACGGTATTTGCTCGTCTGATATAACAGGGAAACGTGATATTTCTACGTCTTCTGAACATTTACTCATCTAGATACATACATTATACCACTAGTTTCTTTCTTCCAGAGATTCCCACCTTGCGGAGATGAGTATCTTGGCAATGTTTTCCGATTTATCGTGGCAATTATGGCAACGCTGCCCGGTCCTGATGATTATCACTTTAAAGACGCGAACAAAAAGAGTTACCTTTGGACCATTTAGCTGTTGGAGGTGAGCGTAGAAAGGGAGCAGGTGCCGATCTTCTCATTATCGACAGCTGAATATCACTTCGCCATTCGTAGCAGTCGTAAAGGGTTTTTTCGGAACCTTCCGCGACGTTCTTGAGTTGATTTGTGAAATGTTCACGGAGACGTCGACTGGAATGCTCACGAAACCGTCGTCGCGAAAATCGTTGGGGTGATATCCGAAAATTTGCAGATATCGGTCGTGACTAATACTGGAAAGCTTTTCGCGTTACTTAACGAAATTTCGAAGAAATAAAACAAATTTGAGCCAACGAAAGGAAAAGTGATTGCCAACGTATCTAAAAGCTTTCAACGGAAACCCGAAAAATTATAGCAATTTCGAAATTTCTTTCGAAGATTACGTTCGATATTTGTTATTCATATAAATCTTGGCCAATTTATCACCATTAAATTATAAACGTGGTTAAATCATCAGATGAACAAAGAAAAGTTCCTCGATTTAAGATTATAGAACATTTCGGTTTTTTTTATTGCTTCAAACCTGAGCCTGGCATAAATTATGTACAAGGATGATTGAACGAGATCAAGGGATAAGAGGAGAACTTTCACTTTAATTATATTCTAGTTAAGCAGAAATTTAGGAACAGTATAAATAGCAAAGACATTTTCAAAAGCAGACAAACGCTCCGATCCTATCGCTAAACTAACCAGGAAAATGATTTAAAAGGAATGAAGTTGAAGTGCGTCCCCTCAAAAATAGAACGGCTGCTTTACCGCTGCCCCAGTCGGCCCCCACTCATAGGGACTGCCTGCCTATTCGAAAATTTTCGGACCTGAAAACAGCTTGTTTTGATGAAACTTTTAGTATCATCATAGTATGTCGGATCATATATACCTATCATCATGATGTATATATCGTGTACCATCGCATTTTACATAAAAATATTCTAAAGAGAACTTCGTCGTTGGTTTTTGTAGTTTTTTTTAGGGTTAGCTGTAGGAAGAGATTTAATTAGTCTCGTCCGAATAAAGCCGGATTATTATTATTCTTATAACCTTTTTCTCACTTTTCGTGGTATAAGTTCTGGGCCTGTGACAGGTCTTAACCATGTCACATTTTTCTTTAATGAGTGCTAATTATTATTATTGGTATTAATTAATAACTGAAAACTTCGCTACTACCTTGGTGTATTCTAGAGACAAACTCTGTTGAAATAGCTGTTGAAACTTTTTATGACTGGATTTTTGCTGTCGTGAAGGATTGTGTCCCCCACCGTGTCTGCCGTTCCTAGAAATATCATATGTGGCCTAAAAATTACACTATTTTCGCTCTTAGAAACAAACATAGTGCTTGTAGTGTACATAGGAGTTTTTCCAACTTTCATACTCTAAAAACCTACAAAGATCTTAGGCGTCGTGCAAATTTTCTATCAAAAAGAATCAACAGTGATTTCATCAGCTCAGTTTCTTCTCAATGTTCGACTAATTCTAAACGCTTTTGGATTAATTCCCGACGTGATAGCCCCAAAATTCATTTGGAGCTGTTTTATAACGGCGAAGCTGCATCTAATGCAGATCGTACTGAGCTTTTCTCCAAATTTCTCTAACAATTTTACCCTTCCAAATTCCTGCCCTGATGAACTCAAAAATAGTGTTCGTCTTTCTGTAACTTCCAACTCTCTAAGCTCCATTTCCACTACTCCTTACGAATGTTTCAGTCTTTCTAAGTCCCTCTCACCCAATATGACAACTGGTGTAGATCAAGTAAGTGCCATATTTTTGAAAAATACATCTTCTGTGTTATGCACAACTTTGAATTTATTGTAAGGTCGAAGGTTTCCGCGGCGATCGGCTGTTTCCGTGATATATTTTCCGGGATTCCACCGCGATGTACGTAGCAGCAGCGACGACGTTTCGCCTACGTTGCAGTAGGCTTCTTCAGGTCGAAGATGAGTTAGTCTGTCTTTGAATTTATTATTTAACAGTTGTTTTTCTATCGGGTATTTTCCTTTTGCATGGAAGAACGCTAATGTATTACCTCTGTTTAAATCTGGAAATAGACATCTGGTCAAATCATATCTCTCCTTCCGGTTCTTGCAATGATGTTTGATCGCATAATTCATGATCGTCTCCTTTTTTTCACTTTAGCTTACATATCTCCTCAACAGCATGGTTTACTACGTGCTTTCCAATCTCTCCTTAATGCAAAAGCCTATTACTGGTGCGTTCGAACGAAACTCGAAATTCGATGTCTTCTAGATCGATTTTTCAAAATCTTTCCAAACTATTGATCACCAGCGAATTCTGTACAAATTAGAAAACTGTTATAATTTTCATGGAAATTTGCTTTCTCTAATCGTATCTTTTCTGGGACACCGGTATCAGAAGGTGATTTTAGATGGGAGCTCATCATCCATTGCTCCAGTTACCTCAGGTGTTCCTCAGGGCAGTGTTTTAGGTCCACTTCTTTTCACTCTTTATAAAGATGATTTAGTTGATGCCATTCTATCTACTTCATGTCATATTTTGTTATTTGCTGATGACTGTAAGATATTTAAACAAATAGACTCCATCCATGATAGGACATCGTTGCAACAAGCTTTGGACATACTTTCTTGCTGGGCAGATAAGTGGTTATTGACAGTTAACCCCAAGAAATGCACCCATTTAGCGTTTAGACTAAAAAGAACTCCCACGAAGCATTCTTATCATCTTCATAGGATGGTTATTCCCTCGGTCGACACACAAAGAGACCTTGGAGTTATTTTTGACATGAAACTCTTGTTTGTTGAACATATTTAAAAATATATCTTCTCTGGCAATGAGAATGGTAGGTTTAATGTATCACTACTTTGAAATATCGGATCTTTCTCTGCTTTAAGAACATTCTTCTTCAGTTTTGTACCACCAACGATAGATTATTAGTCTCCTGTTTACAATGGCTACAGACTCTAACATTCAAATTCTTCAGAGACCAATTAATTTCTTTCTTTCAATACTCTGGTATCGTCATCAGACCTTTCACAACCTTAAATTGGAAAAAATAGCATCTACCTCAGGGATACCATCTCTCACTGAATGTCTAAAGAGCAATGACCTTAATTTTTTCAGAATATTGTTAAAGTACAGAAATAATGATTTGATTTCCATTTGTTCCCTCCATGTCCCTTCCTGTCCAACTAGATTAAATTCTTTATTTCATTGTCCTATACCTCGACTTTCTATAACTTTATCTACCACTTGCCACATCTGTACAACAGTATATTATCTCATTCTCCTTCATTAGATTCATTTGTATGATTTTCCCTCATGTAAGACTTATGTTGTACCCTGTACTTTAATTTATAATTGTAGTTGTATGCTTAGTTTTATTCTTTATTTTTAAATAGGTCTTTAAATGATTTTTATTTATTTCTTTTAAATTAGTACATTTTTGTTACATGGTTAATTGTTCTTAATCAATTGTAAAGGCCTTGTGTCATTTATAGGTTTATGTTGAATAAATAAATGAAAGATTTCTTGTCATGGAGAAGGTATCCAGAATTACAGAATTTTGGAGAGAACTGTATTCTTTTGGGGGTCATTGTATGTCACTTATGCTGCTGTGCAATGCTTGTGGTATAATACCTGTTGATGATAGAATAAAAGGATCTATTTTTCTGATTCTTGATACCACATTTGCTTTATTCCCTCTTCTAGTCCATGGTATTTCTGTAATTTCTCTACTTGATAAATTTCTTCTTCATCAGTATGACATGGTTGTGTGGTATACTTTTATTTGCGATATTTCTTTTCAGAATAACTTCACTTTTGTATTTTCTAATATATTATCTGATGTGTATTTGTGATATGGATGGTGTACATCAGTGAGACTAAGGTTTAATGCCAGTTCTTGATGGATACATTATTACATACATACATTATCCTGTCCTTGGTGTATTCCTTAGAACCCAAGCCATTGATAATGTGGTCAATAGTTTAGTAGTAATAGTAGATTGTTGCTCAGTCTCCATTTATCAGTTGAAATGTTTGGGTCTTTAATAATATACTTTTGGTAGTTTCTTGTGTTAACCGTTTGATCTTATATAGCTACCTTAAATCCACAAATGTTTCCACAAATGTATTTTCATTTGTAAGCCATAATTTGGAAGCTAATGTATTGATATAAGGCAGAGTTAACTAATATGGGTGCGAAGCATCCTCTCCTTGTATCTAAGTCCAAGAGAACTGTTTGTTATGATTTTTTTCAGTCAGTGAAAAAAAATATTATTAAATTTGAGGGGTTATTATTATTATTGTTAACTACAATCGTAGAGAAGTCTTTTGTCAACAATTTAACACTATATTTGGTAAAATTAAACATAATCTTTATGTATCGATTTGATTTTCAAGAAAATAAAAGAACAAAAGATGCTTTGGAAAGCTTCTCAAATTGTTATTAGAATATGAAACTCTATTAGGGAAAGGTGTTTCACATTGCAAGAGGTACATTAACCCTTAACCCTAACCCTTTGTTCCTTAAAACCCAAGGATAAAGAGAAGTGAAACTTATGGGGTACCACAGAAACCTTTTAATCTTTGATCCTCAGCAAACTAGGTGCAGCTATGCTCATAATTAAAAATTTCTTAGATCCAGATTAATCATGCAATGATGAGGACATAATAAGAAATATGAGGCTATGAAGTATTTAAGATAAACTGATCCCAGGGAAGAAAGTAATTGCAAATAGGTGCAGAACCACAAGGGAGGAAGTAATTACAAATGGATACTTAAAGAGTTGAGAGGGGTAAGAGAGATAATTGAACAGAGAATAGTTTCTGGAGGAATGCAAAGATACCAATTGGTATTCCACTAATGTTTATCTTTTGGGATTGGTAATCATTTGGTAATTATAATCATGTGCTGCATTATTTCCAGTTTTTGGAGAGGTAACATATGTTAACATTTGTAATGATTTTTCCACAGTTATTTTAAATTTTGCTGATTGTAGATAAAATGATTCTTGCAAAATTTTATTTATAATTTTAAAACAAACCTGTTATGTTGGTTACTGTTACATTGGTGATATAAATTATACTAAGCAGGCTTTCAGGTATATGATTTATTAACTAAAATCATACTATTTGCAATGGAAAGATCATTTCTTTATGTAAGAACAATTTAAAATTTCATTCCTGTATGTGACGAAATCCAAGGAAGGAAACTTGTTATTCTAGTGAAGACAGCTGGCATTCCAAGGGTACAACCCTGGTTTGAGCCAAAGGATACTAATCCAACCTCGTAATAACCTCCATCATTAACTTGAATGATCAAAGGTCCACCACTGTCTCCCTGCAATAAGAGATTCAATTTTAAGTGGTCAATTTTTGACTTATGACTGTCCAAACTAATGACCATCTCTCTGGGAAGTAGAATAATTCAACCATACGGTGACACATACTCTGTCATGATCACTATCGCAAAACCACTCAACAAACCAATTAGGACTTGGCTGAGAAAGGCTTCATGGGATTCCAACTGGGTGAGCAAGCTGGATTGCTCCGACGTTTCGGCAACTATCTCTGCTGCCATTTTCAATGATCAAGGATTTATCCTTGAAAATGGCAGCAGAGACAGTTGCCAAAACGTTGGAGCAATCCAGGTTTCTCACTTGGTTGGAAGCCTGTAAAGCCTTTCTCAGCCAAATCCACCGGGAAAGCATCCGGTCATTCTACAATTAGGAATTGCATTTTGCAGCATAGCTGCATTATCCAGTTGTGTATTATTCAGTCATCCTTCAGATTAACATTATCAATCACATTTTTAAAAATGTGAAATATGAAGAAAAGAAGAAAGAACTAGTCTTATGCCAAGAAATTTTAGAACTGTATCCTTCTTTTTTAATTTAGCTTTTACTTGGTTATGCATATTTCTTGTCTTCATCTTGTTGCTACTGTTATACTTCAACAGACATACGTTGATAAATAAATATATAATGAACTTACATTACAAGCTGAATGTCCTCCAGTTGTATCAGTACAAATCTGAGAATTGTCAACACCAGGGAATGCACCTGCACATTGAGCAGTCGGCATCACAGGCAGTGTAACATACCTTAGCTCCTTACTGATTCCACTATCTAGAAGGCAGTTAGAAATTGATTTAGACCAGCTGTAGTACATTTAAAAGATATATCACAGCAATTCCAGTTATTTGAATGTTTCCAGATACTTGTAAGGTTGATGGGTTACAGTTACTAACCATCTGTGTATTTTCCAAAGCCGCTGATTGTGACCAGTTGTCCATCCAAGTTAACTGATGCAAATGATGGTGGTGGTAGCCTAATGAAATTAATCACTCCTGAAGAAATAAATAATGGACATTTATTAAAATTCTTTTTGTGCTTAGGCTATTCCAACACACTTAGACAGCAATAGTATGTAAATTTAAAATTCTAACACCTAGATATCCATAAAGTTTTCATCTGATTTTTGGAATAAAATTTTAACAATAGTGTTGATCAGTTGATTGTGAAAGTGTAAGAGTGATTATCATTGATTAGAGTGGTAGTTAAAGCTTTATTGGTAAATTTCCGGACATCATGCATAATATTTATGCTACTTAAGTCTTAAAATCATCCCTAATCCATCTCTAATATTTAAAACTATGGCAATGTAATATGGTCTCCATATTACAAATAATGAACTGATGAAATATAATTGAAGCCAAATCATTAACAATTTCAAAAGATACTTGTATACAATTTTAACTTTTATCAAGATAATAATCCTTGCAAAGAAATCAAAATAGGTACCATAATTACATGGTTCATTTTTTGGATGTTAGCTATTTCTCATTTCACCATATGAAGTTATGAGTACCCTGTACTTTAATTTATAATTGTAGTTGTATGCTTAGTTTTATTCTTTATTTTTAAATAGGTCTTTAAATGATTTTTATTTATTTCTTTTAAATTAGTACATTTTTGTTACATGGTTAATTGTTCTTAATCAATTGTAAAGGCCTTGTGTCATTTATAGGTTTATGTTGAATAAATAAATGAAAGATTTCTTGTCATGGAGAAGGTATCCAGAATTACAGAATTTTGGAGAGAACTGTATTCTTTTGGGGGTCATTGTATGTCACTTATGCTGCTGTGCAATGCTTGTGGTATAATACCTGTTGATGATAGAATAAAAGGATCTATTTTTCTGATTCTTGATACCACATTTGCTTTATTCCCTCTTCTAGTCCATGGTATTTCTGTAATTTCTCTACTTGATAAATTTCTTCTTCATCAGTATGACATGGTTGTGTGGTATACTTTTATTTGCGATATTTCTTTTCAGAATAACTTCACTTTTGTATTTTCTAATATATTATCTGATGTGTATTTGTGATATGGATGGTGTACATCAGTGAGACTAAGGTTTAATGCCAGTTCTTGATGGATACATTATTACATACATACATTATCCTGTCCTTGGTGTATTCCTTAGAACCCAAGCCATTGATAATGTGGTCAATAGTTTAGTAGTAATAGTAGATTGTTGCTCAGTCTCCATTTATCAGTTGAAATGTTTGGGTCTTTAATAATATACTTTTGGTAGTTTCTTGTGTTAACCGTTTGATCTTATATAGCTACCTTAAATCCACAAATGTTTCCACAAATGTATTTTCATTTGTAAGCCATAATTTGGAAGCTAATGTATTGATATAAGGCAGAGTTAACTAATATGGGTGCGAAGCATCCTCTCCTTGTATCTAAGTCCAAGAGAACTGTTTGTTATGATTTTTTTCAGTCAGTGAAAAAAAATATTATTAAATTTGAGGGGTTATTATTATTATTGTTAACTACAATCGTAGAGAAGTCTTTTGTCAACAATTTAACACTATATTTGGTAAAATTAAACATAATCTTTATGTATCGATTTGATTTTCAAGAAAATAAAAGAACAAAAGATGCTTTGGAAAGCTTCTCAAATTGTTATTAGAATATGAAACTCTATTAGGGAAAGGTGTTTCACATTGCAAGAGGTACATTAACCCTTAACCCTAACCCTTTGTTCCTTAAAACCCAAGGATAAAGAGAAGTGAAACTTATGGGGTACCACAGAAACCTTTTAATCTTTGATCCTCAGCAAACTAGGTGCAGCTATGCTCATAATTAAAAATTTCTTAGATCCAGATTAATCATGCAATGATGAGGACATAATAAGAAATATGAGGCTATGAAGTATTTAAGATAAACTGATCCCAGGGAAGAAAGTAATTGCAAATAGGTGCAGAACCACAAGGGAGGAAGTAATTACAAATGGATACTTAAAGAGTTGAGAGGGGTAAGAGAGATAATTGAACAGAGAATAGTTTCTGGAGGAATGCAAAGATACCAATTGGTATTCCACTAATGTTTATCTTTTGGGATTGGTAATCATTTGGTAATTATAATCATGTGCTGCATTATTTCCAGTTTTTGGAGAGGTAACATATGTTAACATTTGTAATGATTTTTCCACAGTTATTTTAAATTTTGCTGATTGTAGATAAAATGATTCTTGCAAAATTTTATTTATAATTTTAAAACAAACCTGTTATGTTGGTTACTGTTACATTGGTGATATAAATTATACTAAGCAGGCTTTCAGGTATATGATTTATTAACTAAAATCATACTATTTGCAATGGAAAGATCATTTCTTTATGTAAGAACAATTTAAAATTTCATTCCTGTATGTGACGAAATCCAAGGAAGGAAACTTGTTATTCTAGTGAAGACAGCTGGCATTCCAAGGGTACAACCCTGGTTTGAGCCAAAGGATACTAATCCAACCTCGTAATAACCTCCATCATTAACTTGAATGATCAAAGGTCCACCACTGTCTCCCTGCAATAAGAGATTCAATTTTAAGTGGTCAATTTTTGACTTATGACTGTCCAAACTAATGACCATCTCTCTGGGAAGTAGAATAATTCAACCATACGGTGACACATACTCTGTCATGATCACTATCGCAAAACCACTCAACAAACCAATTAGGACTTGGCTGAGAAAGGCTTCATGGGATTCCAACTGGGTGAGCAAGCTGGATTGCTCCGACGTTTCGGCAACTATCTCTGCTGCCATTTTCAATGATCAAGGATTTATCCTTGAAAATGGCAGCAGAGACAGTTGCCAAAACGTTGGAGCAATCCAGGTTTCTCACTTGGTTGGAAGCCTGTAAAGCCTTTCTCAGCCAAATCCACCGGGAAAGCATCCGGTCATTCTACAATTAGGAATTGCATTTTGCAGCATAGCTGCATTATCCAGTTGTGTATTATTCAGTCATCCTTCAGATTAACATTATCAATCACATTTTTAAAAATGTGAAATATGAAGAAAAGAAGAAAGAACTAGTCTTATGCCAAGAAATTTTAGAACTGTATCCTTCTTTTTTAATTTAGCTTTTACTTGGTTATGCATATTTCTTGTCTTCATCTTGTTGCTACTGTTATACTTCAACAGACATACGTTGATAAATAAATATATAATGAACTTACATTACAAGCTGAATGTCCTCCAGTTGTATCAGTACAAATCTGAGAATTGTCAACACCAGGGAATGCACCTGCACATTGAGCAGTCGGCATCACAGGCAGTGTAACATACCTTAGCTCCTTACTGATTCCACTATCTAGAAGGCAGTTAGAAATTGATTTAGACCAGCTGTAGTACATTTAAAAGATATATCACAGCAATTCCAGTTATTTGAATGTTTCCAGATACTTGTAAGGTTGATGGGTTACAGTTACTAACCATCTGTGTATTTTCCAAAGCCGCTGATTGTGACCAGTTGTCCATCCAAGTTAACTGATGCAAATGATGGTGGTGGTAGCCTAATGAAATTAATCACTCCTGAAGAAATAAATAATGGACATTTATTAAAATTCTTTTTGTGCTTAGGCTATTCCAACACACTTAGACAGCAATAGTATGTAAATTTAAAATTCTAACACCTAGATATCCATAAAGTTTTCATCTGATTTTTGGAATAAAATTTTAACAATAGTGTTGATCAGTTGATTGTGAAAGTGTAAGAGTGATTATCATTGATTAGAGTGGTAGTTAAAGCTTTATTGGTAAATTTCCGGACATCATGCATAATATTTATGCTACTTAAGTCTTAAAATCATCCCTAATCCATCTCTAATATTTAAAACTATGGCAATGTAATATGGTCTCCATATTACAAATAATGAACTGATGAAATATAATTGAAGCCAAATCATTAACAATTTCAAAAGATACTTGTATACAATTTTAACTTTTATCAAGATAATAATCCTTGCAAAGAAATCAAAATAGGTACCATAATTACATGGTTCATTTTTTGGATGTTAGCTATTTCTCATTTCACCATATGAAGTTATGAAAAAAACTGACTTGTATCAATTTTTCAAATAAATTAATTCAAAAAACAAAATATGATACACTCCATTGGGCTGGATTATAAGGGATGAAAAGGACCTTTCAAATTACCTATATAGATATTTTATATGGTTTTTGGGATTATTGTTTATATAAATCTAGTAATAATTATAACTTTGCACAAATATTTATATCATAAAAGCCAAATTATTATATATTCAAAACTGAATTTATTTTCTTGATAAATACAGTTCTGACATAATTGTAATGATTGAAATTTTCTTGGAGTAAATTTAAGGAAAAAATAAACTAAGCCACAAAATAACCACAAACTGCAACCATGGTTTTGGTTCCATGTCATTTACTTGCCGTTTGCATACTAAAAATCTTTCTGTACTGCACATTTGTTTTTAACTTTGAACTGAAAACTTTCTATGATAGATAATTCTTATTACCAATGCTTAACTAATTGATTTAAATTTTTATGGAAGCTTTACTAAAATCAAATGTTAATTTTTACCCAATGTGGGTAATATACACTGATTCTGTAACCTCTTCAGTAGACTTAAAGTGCCAAATTATACAGCCTTTCACTGAAGGTCTATAGGCTAATGGATTTCAGGAGAACAAAAGGAAGAAACTTGCATTCCCAAATCACTGTGTCTTTGTTGTTATTGAGTAAATTTCTTTTATTAATTTTTTATTGAATTTTTGAAATTTCTTAATGATTGCTGACAGGTAAAGTAGCCTAACAGCAATGTTTTATGAGTCAATGATTAAGTAATTTGGGGAAAAATCTTCACAATCAAATTTTGCAACAAAATTTTCAAATCGGAAATGATTCTTGTACTTCTGTCATACACCTTTTAGTATGATTTAAGTCATACAGATACTAAAATGGTCTTTTAAACATATTATTGGTTAGCAATTGGCCACTCGCTTATTATAATTAAAAATATTGTGTTTCAAACGAGGAAAAAGGTTAAGGTGACTTTGTAGGTAAAGGCATAGTCTTAGGAAAAACCTCAAAGAAAAATAGATGTGAGAAAGTCTGACAGGACCAGAACTCAAACCTGAAATCTTCCATTTTCCAGGCAGTTTCTTCATGTAACTAAGCTATCGTGCCAGAACATTCTCTTGTGCCATTTTGGGAGACTTTGTAGGCAAGGGCAAAGTAGTTGACTGAACTTCATTAATATACTCACCATTTGGCTGAACTGACTGCATAAGTCTCACCAGGCAAATGTCATTATGAAGGTAATTGGGATCAAATCCTTCATGAACTTGTATTTCTGCAGAATAAGTAACAATTTGGCCAGGCTCATTATAATCTAAGTTCGTTTTACCTAGATTCACCACAATGCTGTAATGCCTGAAATATATGTTGATAAAATCAATTGATTTAGGCTTCACTTAGTTGAATTCCATCATATGGCAAATATTTTCAAATACAAAAGTGTATTATTTAACTTGTTTCCCATTGAAAAAATATTTGCCATAGATGTTGGTACTAAAATATCATTATATGCTTCCAAAATGAAAGATTTACTTAGGAAATTTAGCAATAACATATATAGATGGCCACAGAAAGAAATAAAACATGTAAATTCTTTCTTAGGCAAAATCTGTAGTTACATAAACCATCTTACAGTAAATTATAGCAGTTCATTGTTCAAATTATTGGAATAATTATGAAGTACAATTACTAAGATTGGTATGTTACTTAAGATTATTTAGCTACATTAACATTATATTTAAAATAAATGTTTGCTTTCCAACTATATACTGTCAAGACAATATATATTTCAATCATGAAGGTACTTTATACACAAAGAAAATCCCCTGATTATAACCGATCAAATTTATCATGATCGTCACATGATATTCTTCCTAGTAGCAGGTCCCATCCACCAAGGTAGTCTCCATCTGTCTCTGTCCCAATTCTGTTCCATGGTTCTCTTATATCTTGCATTTATTTTTATATCATTATAAGCCTTCCCCTTCTTTTTTGCCCTTCTACCAATCCTTCCAAAGCTGACTTCATTATTCCATTCCCTATTCCTATGAAATTAATCCATTTTTCTCTTTTTGAAGGCGTTTAGGAGTTCTCTCTAACCCTGTCAAGTGCCTCTTCACTTCTTACTTTTTCTGTCCAACTCATCTTCTCCTACCTTCTCCGCATTCTCTGTGTCCTCAGTTCAAATGCCTCAGTCCTATTCTTTTTTCTATTCCCCTAGGTCTGTGTTTTATGGCTATATATCATGACATTCCATACAAATCTTTTTACTAGTTTTTCTTGAGTCTAGTGTCAGGTTGCTGCATAATAAACTTCTGGAAGGCTTCTTTTGCCATGGCAATTCTTACTCTGATCTCTAATTCACTCTTCCAGTTCTTTGTTACCATATTCACTACATATCTGTATCTTCTTATTTTCTCCATTCTTCTTTCTTTAATCCTAACATTCATATCTTCTCTATAATTTATTCTCATTACTTATTTAATCCCAATGTTTATTTCCATACTTCTTCATTCTTTCTTCTAATACTATCATTATTATTTAAAGTGTCGGAGTGTCATTGGTTAGTACTACCTTATCATCAGTAAATCTAACATGGTATACCTTCCTTCCTCAAGTACTTATCCTTTCTTCTCCTTCTTCCTGGATGTTACTTAGCATATCTTTGATATAGATATTGAATAAAGTTGAATAGAGGCAGCAGCCTTACTTTACTTCCCAATGCATCTCAGTTCATCCTGACAATTTATAGTTCACTTTCACATCCACTTTTTGTTTCAGAATTACTTCTCTAATCAATCTTCTGTCCATCTAATCTCTGTCCTTTCTCTACATCTATGAAACAAACATTCACTCCTCTTTCTCTGTATCTTTCTCCTATTATTTTCAATGGCTTCTTTTGTATCACTTCTTTTTCTGAATCCAAATTGTTCTTCACCAGCATTTTCTTCAATTATTTTTATTAGTCTTCAATTTAGTACTAATAATAATAATTTTGTAGCATGTGTTATAATACTTACTGTTCAATATTCTTCCAATTTTTTGGTACCAATTTTTTGAAGTAATCTGGCCAGGAATTGTTATCTTTAATTGCTTGTTCTATTTCAGATTAAAGTTTTAGAACTTTCCTCCTCGGCTACTATCCAAATCTCTTCTTCTTTGATGGTATCTCTCAGTTTTTCGCTCATTTTATGCAAATCTTCTATGTACTCTTACCACCTTTTTCTTACTTCCCCTTCTCCATATAACACTTCGCAATCTTTACCCACAATCTCTCTCCATTTTCTTCCATCTCTGTTAAATTCCATAAAGTTTGTCAACTTTTTATATGGAAAATCATATCGTAATATCCTTTTCTATCTAGGTCTTCCATTACATCACATTCCTCCAACTACCATTTCTCTTTAGCTGTAGATGTTTCTCTTCTAAGTTCATTATTTAATTTATGATACATTTCTTTATTATATTCCCTAATTTTACTTTTATATCTCTTCTATTTTCTTCAGCATTTTTCTCTCTTGTCATCCACTTTTTCTTTTCTGTAAGGCCTTCATTGTACCCTGTTTCTTTCTCATCTCTTCTTTTGAAAGAACCCTTTATTCTTCTCCAAACTTCCTCTGGCATCTTATTTCCTTCCTTCTCTTTTAATATTACCATTTTTGGCATTTCACTAACATTTTCCTTTAATTAAGATAGATCAAATCTATTTATTTTTAATCGTGAAGTAATTGTGAGTATATTTTCATTTTTGACTTAATTTACAGAAATATCTTCTCTATGAATTTAGGATAATTTACATTTTCAAAATTTTTGGGAAATTACTGAAAGATACATATAAGGACTCCCAGATAATCAGTAGGTAATGCATTCAACTTTGATGAAAGCAGCGTAGGGTTTGATTCCCTGTGGGGAACATGCAAAATGACCGAAGCAGGTGAAGCACTTTTAACAATGCTACTACTAAATTACTACTTCAACACTTCAGTGTTTTAAAGATGATTAAATAACAGGTAATTGCCTTAAAAAACTAAATAAATACTGCTGTAAGGCCATGTTTAAATGATACAACACATGAACGGTAAACCATATCCTAGATACTGCCTGTAGAGGTTTCATGTTACATCACAATCATAATCTTGGTCAGAAACTTATTATCTAATTTTCTAGCTCTAGCTAGTCCCTCATATTTACATACTAGATATTCGAAGAGAATACTAACTGAAATCCACAGTGTCCAGCAGTCAACACAAAGTTTTCAGAGATGAGGGATCCCCCACACACATATGACTGATCCATGACGAGAAATGCTTGCCACGGGAATTGTCCTGGTTGTGCATAGTCACCCCCAACAATGCGAGAATTATGTGGCACACTTGGAAAACCAGAGGAGGCTATGGTTTAAAATAAAACAAAATATTTATTATTATAATTTGAACCAATGCATAGTGGGCTAGAATCAAAAAAACCTGGCCAAGAGGCCAAAAATGGTTTTTTAGAGTGAGGAACGTGAAAACTCGCATAGATATTTAGAAAAGCCTGAATTTTGTTCTTTCGTTTTTAATTTTTCTTTACTTGCACGTGTCAAAAAGATACAGGGTGTCAAACTTGGCAAATTTTCACAGAAAATGATGTTCACGGATTTTTCTGAAAAACGTTCAAGTTTGTTGCGATGTAAACTTTGTTAAAAGAAACCGGTAGAAAAACCGATTGTGCAGTGTTTTAGTGTCAATACTGATATTTAGATTAGTTATAAGTTTTTGCTCATAGATGGACCTCTGCTCATTTTACGTAACGAAATGGCGGACACCTTTTTCGGCCAATTTTTGAGATAAAGTAAGGAAAGCAACTAGGAAAACGGAAATT
This sequence comes from Ladona fulva, assembly GCA_000376725.2. NCBI lineage: Eukaryota > Metazoa > Arthropoda > Insecta > Odonata > Libellulidae > Ladona > Ladona fulva. The sequence continues at coordinate 831,676 of KZ309230.1, read as the reverse complement.
AACTATCTAGTCTCTTATACCACGTCAATGTCTAAGGTTTATAAATATAGAGTGTAAAGAATTTGTTTCGATTCACCTGCTACCCTGGGATTGCGGTGGCTTTTACGACCCCGCGGGACGGTCCGGCAGAGCTCCACGGTCACCCCGAAATCTGTCGCGTTGCCTATTCGGCTTATATCATTTTTTAGTTAATGCCATGCTATATTTCGGCTAAAAATGTTATAAACATATTTCACAGCAACTTTAGAGCGTAATAGGGATTGTATTTTACATTCAAGGTGGACAACTTCTAACTTGATCCATGGTTCGATGCCAGGGCAGGTTTAAATATTCCTCCATATGAGCTCTACAGGAATCTCGGATCGAATTTTGAGGTACTTCCCGATATGACAATGTCTTGAAGCCTCAGGGGTAGTTAATGGAAGAGCTTTTAAGTGTAATTTAAACGAACACCTGCAGCAATTACCCTGGGTTCAATGCTAGGCCGGTTCTAATTATGCCCATTTAAAAATATACGCGCAGGTTTAAAAAAATCTTTTGGTGCTACTTGGGGCGGCTCAAAATGATAGAAAGCTGTAACTCACCATGTGGGTGATATTCCTGGCGGTTTCATATTTTAAGTCAGAACCGTCCCGAGGCATGGCCGAGCGGTCCCACGCCCCGAGTTTAGGAGACGCATGTCGTTCGCGAATTGCCTAAAATTTGGTGAGGGGCTAGTGAAGGATTTATTTTGCATCCCCAAACCTTCCGCTCTAAGAAGGAATGAAGAAGAGAAAATATGTTCTTTGCGTGGAGAAAATAGTGATTCCTCCGTCTCGTTAGCTACATTATTCATCTAAACCTTTCTCGAGAAATTAATGTTTTTCACAATTGGCGAAGAATATTGGAACATAAAATCGCGAATAAATTATTAATGAAATTAATTGGATTCTGTTGCGGATTTTCGTGATTTGAAATTAAACGATTTATCAATATTGTTAAAGGTCTTTCAAGTGCTTATTGCTGGTTCCATTTTTCCATTCTTAACTTTTACAAAATTCTGCGAACAATTATAACTTCCTACCCACACTGCGGACCGCAGGGAGAATTATAGCGGGCCGTATTTTGTGTATGACCTACTGTATAATCAACCTATTGTGAATTGCTCAGTTGCGGGTATTCAAGGCATTTCCACTCTTAACAATAACTTGAAGCAAGGTATAAAATATTATTATTAATTAAATGAAATGTTCATATTAGTTGTCTTAAAATTAAATATAGTTAAAAGCTGACTTTTGAAAAATATCTAAATAGAAGAGGTGCTTGAATGACTCTTCCCTGGGCGCCAATATTCCAGCGATTATTGTTAACATTTTATTGTTTTACTTCATGCGCAACCTCGATACTTGTCATAAATCCCCAGTAAATGGGAAAGTCACTCCTTGTTAGAACTATAAGTTGCGCGTATTACATATACGCGCGTGTACAATATAGTGACAGTACGGCAGTAAGGCACACTAGTAAATAAATAAAATAAACTTAAAAATAAAGCTCAATAATTGCACAATGTTTCTCAAAATCAAATATATATGTTAACATGTAAATAAAGAAAAATTTTCCAGCGGCTCCCTGGAAAATATTGCAAATTTCAGCCCCCTGCGAGTGTTTAAAATAAGCGTACCTGGTTGCTGGTTAGTTCCCTTTTTGTAGTTAGATGTATCAACTTTATTCCATCCTGCAGCCGATAGTTTGGGATGTAGTGGAGGTCGCTTTACCTCCACTGGCTTCAACTTGGATACATCCAAAGCCTGTAGTGATTTAAGTTATGTTTCAGTGCATTTGCTTAACATCTTAGATGAAGTCTTTTTCGCTGCTAGATAAATGACTATCGGAGGATTGATTATCACGGATTGAGGTTGAGTTAAAGATATCATAGCAAAGGTCAGAACTTAACGCCGATTATTAATTTTTATACATCCATCTCTAGATGAAAGGTACATACGTAGAAGTAGTGTACTTACGAAAGTCGATTTTTGAGCCCAAGAGTACCAAGTATAAGAATGTAAGAAGTAGTTTCATTTGACAAAATTCTCAGAAAATTTATTGAAAGTTCATTTCAATATCAGATCAATCGTCATCAAAATCAAATCAATTTCATATCAAAGGTGGAAGTTTTCTATTTTAAGAATACCATGAAGCAAAAAACGCAAAAATATCTGAAAAAAATCAGGATTGAGAAATCATTTCTATTGAAATCTTCACGATCTCGATTCGACTTAAAATTGAACCCGTATTGATAAAGGCGGAGTGCGGGGGGATGGAACTTTTCAATCGGAAGGTTGCGAACACCATTTGGGCGGCTGTAAATGCATCAAGCTATACTTGTGTATAATATCGTGTATAATTCTTTCAAATTACTGAAATTATAAGAAAAACGGAGATGTGGTGATGCTGTGGTGCTCCAGATCTGGAGAAAAGGTACGTACCTACCTGCCTGTCCCTCATTCCAAGCGAATTAACATTGAGCCTTACTTTATATTTTTCTTTAATTCACAAATATTCGCAATGTTTGTAACATTAAGTCGATATGTGGCGAAGTCGGAAGCAAACGAGACAATTTCACGCTGAAATACATAAATACACGGGGGAATAATGCCCCCATGAATTATTAATTTGAAAGTAATAGTGAAAGAGAGTAAAATATGATAGTGGTTTTGGTACTTCCATTTATGGATTCATTCGCCTCTGTGAGCGCTGATTATATGTGTACTGGATGCTCGAGTTATATGTATACTCGAGTATAGATACAGAATTGTCAAATTGAACAGAATTTAGTTAATTTATAAGCGAACCTCATACCAGCTTTTCAGTTTTAGCGAAGTTTAACTTATGGCATAAGGACGATTTTAAACTTTAGAATTGCTATAGATTGTGGCTACTCAAACATCTATCTCGTTAATATCCTCGCTCGAAACCTCGCAAAAATATAAAAAAATGTCTACTCTTTAGTCGGATGGAAAGCCGAGTCATAACCTTACTTAAATACTTCAATCGTTGAAAATGAATCTAAACCGAAAATCGTTATTTCTTCCGTTCAAATAATACGTTCAAAAACATATCGAACGATCTTTGTCGCTGTATATATTGTTTATCGAAACTGTCAAGAACCTGAGGAATAATTCCGAAAAATGCTGTGTTGGATTCAGTTTAACGAGAGGAAATAGAGGAAGTCATGCCTAGGAGTGACATAGCACAACGCAAAAGAAAATTTTAATTGGTACTTTACTTAAAAAAAATCAATCTCATGTTTCATATTAAATTCTCCTCGACAGTTTAATCCACTATAATTATAAAATAATGAATATTTCGTTCTAAATTTTAATTTAATATATTACTATGAATAATTTGCACGCACTTCTAGAGCATGACGAAGGCGAAGAAAACAGATTACGCAGCGAAATTGTAACTGAACTTTGCAAAAACCAAAACAGAAACACATCTAAAATCTAAAGATAAAGCCTTGACTTAGTGGAAGAGACCTTCGTAGCTATCAAAAGTAACAAATAACTATTTCATACAGAATTTTCCACTTAATTAGTATATGACCGGTCGATCAATAATATTTTGTCATTTGGCATAAGAGCCACTACATTTAATGTCGAGAGGAAAATGACGGTTCTATATCTTAGTTATGATGGATTCAAACAGAAAACTGTATTGGACGTCCGATAAACGAACAAACAATTATGAAAAAAAATAGAAATGGCGTCTACTAACGTGGGCGCTGACCGCCAGGAAAGTCACAGCGAAGACGAGCTTCATCTTGAATGTGAGGGATAACAGAAACGAGGCTTTTATTTATATTGTCTCGTTTTTTTTTCATCCCTCGAACGTCCTTTTTCTGTTATCGTCGGTCAAACTTACTCGAAAAGATCATCTATCTCAGTCACATTTTATAGAACATCTCTCCTTATCTGGAAAATTCCGCTGATAAGGTCACTGCAAATTTAAAATGTAGAGATAATGTATCATTTTTAGAAGGATATATTTTTCACAATATTGAGCTAGATAATTTATTGTGATATCATTGTGTTTTTTTATACTAACCCTATCAATTTCTTCACAAAGACCATTCTGAATCTATCTACTTTTGAAGATTTACTTACGAAATTCCTCTAAAAATTAATCAAGATTGATATCAGTTTTGTTAAAGGTTTTTTTCTCCCCCAAAATTCCGTATTTTCCAAAAACCTTGAAACAACTGGCACAAAACTGCGCTATCACGTGTTTAAAATATTATTATTTGCTAACATGAGGTATTTCCGAAAACTACGAGAAATTTTCACGAATCCCTACAAATAATGTTGTTTTCATTGTATCGCTAACGTTATCTACACATCGGAATAGTCTGAAAAGGTGACATTTTGAAACTGAGAAGTGCGGTGCGTCACTCAGCACAGTGAATTAACCCCTAAAATATTCTGCGCAAAACAGTGTTGAATGAGGTAATTCATAATTCATACACAATGGGTTTTAATGTTTCAATGAAGCTGCCAACCTAAGCACGAAGGAGTCTTTGATTAAGCACGCTAAGATGATGCATCAACATTTCCTGGCAGTAGGTGTCCAAAATTTTATTGAAATAACTTTTGGGAGTTATCATGGAAATATAAGGAAAAAATTTACTATAAAATCGTTGAAATTGTCCGTGAGCTGGGGAGTATTAGATATTCAAATACTCGAACTCTGAAATCCCTATGAGTTTAAATACTGCATAAAAAACGTGTCGAGTCTAAGGCTAAGTAAAATAAAATATTAAATGAAATAATAATAAAAGTAAAATGAAATATATTATTATAAATGTTATGACCACAGACCAGGAGTTTATTTATGGGGGAAAATAAAAATTAAATATC
>KZ309230.1:746894-810439 GCA_000376725.2 Ladona fulva | reverse complement strand
ATCTCAAGCTTGACACACATAATTCGGTCACTCTTCCGTTCCACCTCATATATTCCTCCCTTTAGTTCTTTGTCAATGATTACTCCGACTCCATTTCTTCCCTTCTCATCCGTCCCACTGTAGATAAGCTTGTATCCTTCTGCTAGTTCTTTCGCTTTATTTCCCTCCCACCTGGTTTCCTGTATGCACAGTATATTTACCTTTCTTCTGCTCATTAAATCTACTATCTCCCTGCTCTTTCCATTCATCGTCCCAACATTCAGCGTGCCAATTCTTATTTTCTGGGTCTCTTTTTTCAATTGTACTAACCTCCTTAGCCGAACCCGTCCTTGGTTCGGTAGCCCATGTCCATTTCTCACAGTTTTCGGGCGACATAACTGCGCGTCGCTTGCGGGGAACGCCCTAGCTATCATTTTTTCTTTTTCTATCATATCATCCGAGGTTTTGGCAGGACTTTTTTACGACTGGATGCCCTTCCTGACACCAACCCTCACCATTTATCCGGGCTTGGGACCGGCACCTGATTGGGCTGGGTTGCCCACCTCGGTGGCTGGGTTTGTATGTGTGAATTTATATAGGATATCTCATGAAATCAATGTTCAACAATTCCCTTGGTCGTCAAAGGGATGGCTTGTTTATTTCCAGAAAATTTTACGAATTTTCGGTCTATTTTATCAAAGTTCTCGCAATTTCGAATTTATATGAATGATTCACGACTAAAATAAGATTCAATGATAATTTTCCTTCTCTTGATTTCGTAGGGCCATTATTTCTAATTTAATTTTGTAAAAGAAACAACCCCTCAGGTAACGAAAACCTATTTAACGTACATTTCATATGGAAAAGTATTATCCTCGTGTATTTATATGAGGTAACTAAGGAAATAAATGTTCAACGATTGATGAAAAGAATAAGAAACACTTATACACATTACCACAGGATATCTGTTTTATTCTGTGGTAACGTGTATAAGTGTTTCTTATTCTTTCCATCATGAATAGCTACCACGAGTCGAGGCCGAAGTAGTGGATTTTGTTCAACGATTGCTTTGGTCGTCAAAGTGATGGGTTGTTTATTTCTCAAAAAAATTACGAATTCTCTGTCTATTTTATCAAAGTTCTCGCAATTTCGAATGTATATTAATGTTTCACGACTAAAATAAGATTTTATCAATATCTATATCAATAATTCACAATTAAAATAAGAATCTATGATCATTTTCCTTTCTTTAGACACTTGTCTCAACTTCGTAGACCATTGTTTCTAATTTAATTTTGTAAAAGAAACAATCTCTTCAGGTAACGAAAACCTATTTTACGTACATTTCTTCTGGAAGAGTATACTAACTGATTTTCTCCGTGCATTTATATTGGAAAACTCATGAAATCAATGTCCAACAATTGCCTTGGTCGTTAAAGGGATGGTTTGTTTATTTCCAAATATTTTCACGAAATTTACGTCTATTTTATCAAAGTTCTCGCAGTTTCGAATTTATATAAGTGATTCACGACTAAAATTAAGATTTTCACAGAAAATAAATTCAGTGTTTTCTCGAAAACTTTCTCACTTCAAGTTTTTTCCTACGTATAATAACAAAAAGTAGCTGTCGACTACATTTCTCAATGCATTTTGCCGAAAATTCTCGGCACTCCCAAAGATTTCGCTACAGCATTTGTCTCCAAAATGTTTAACAGGAAAAGTAATAGAATTGGTGGAATGTGAATATAATTAGACAGATAGTGATACAAAGAAAGACCGTGTTTATTGAAAGGTAGACTTAAATATATCGGTTCAAAGAAAACCGCAGCTTATTCCCGATTTTCTCGAAAGTATCACTTTAATATTTTTCCTTCGATTACGATATTATTTAACCTTTATTAAATTGCACTATGCTGTGCGGAATTACTTTTGCTGTATGATAAAAGTATTCAAAATTAATTTTTCCAAACTGTCTTTTTCTATGCAAAAGTTGCAACAGCGCGCGCCGATCTCCAGTAAGAAATGCACAGGGCCATAAGATTTCCATTGTGTCTTCATGATGTTGGACAGAGAATAGCAACATTACATTACTAGTGGACGAACGTCTACGAGGGTAGACGTACGTCTCCCATAGATGAACATTCCCCCTTTATACACAAGTGCAGTTTAAAGACGTTGCGTTCATCCAGCGTATTTTGAGTAGTGGAAGTATGGAGATGTGTTCTAGTACTATGTCAACGCGAGTTAAACAGCGTGCTGTTATCCATTTTTTAACTGCTAAAAAAGTGACTCCTACTGATATTCACCGTCCTTTAAAGGCTGTTTATAGTGACAATGCTGTTGATATGTCCACTGTAAATCGATGGGCAATAAAACTTTGTTGTTGCCATAAATGAAAAGCCATAATTGTTAATGAAACAAGCAGCGGACGTCCGATCACTGCCACAGACAATAAAAAATGCAAACTCGTCGACGATTTGATTCAAAATGACCGCCGAATCACTCAAAAGCGTATTGCAAACCATATTGGAATGTCTAGAATAGAATAGCGCTAATAATCTTGCAACATGACAACGCTTGTCCTCACACCTCGTGCGCAACTGAAGAAGATCTGCGAAACCTGAAGTTCGAACTGATTCCACACTCTCCTTACTCACCCAACCTTGCATATTGCGAGTTTTATTTTTTCCCTCTAATGAAGAGAGACCTCAAGGGTAATCATTACACCTCGGACGATGAGGTGAAGTCTCTATCTCATCCTGGATTCGAGAAAAGCCAGAAGAATTTTTCAGTGACGGAATGAAAAAACCTTTTACACGTTGGGAGAAATGTGTTAGGCTTAACGGTGACTATTTTGAAAAATAAATATATTATTTTGAAGCTTAAGAATTGTACTTTTTGCCCGATCTTGCTATTTGTTTTTGTTCGTGTTCTACAAGCATGTGTGCATTACTTTTCAGCCTACCCTCGTACTAAAAAAAATAGACCGCGATACCGCAACGTTCGTACCACATGACCACCAACGCCGCCAAAATGCCACTTTCTCACAAAGTTGAAATAATTTGGCGTGTTTACTGGGAAGCACTTCTTCATGCAGCCAGGGCAAGTTAATTAAATCTTCTTGTGGTAAGATAATTCTTCTGTAACAATTTCCCACTCAATCATATCCAAAGTCCAATGATTTAGGAAATAATGAAACTACCTGTAGTTTCTCAAATACAAACCAAAAATTTCCAAAAACCATTTTTTCTCCAAATTTGTGGTGAAATTGTTACTCGTAGTTTTATTATTTCTGTGATTGATTTTCACAACACCTTGCCTGGTACTGTGAAGTTTATCCAATGATTTTACTTAGACAAACTTTCCCAAAATCTATCTACTTTCAAGAAATTTCCAGTCCATTCATTTTCCTTAAGTTTAAAATTTTTGATCACACCCAATATTTTTTTTATTTAAGGCTAACACAATGCACAGAATATTCAAATCTCTGAGAGATGATATACTGCTCTTTCTTTGCAGTGGTGAACTGTAGCTCATGGAGAAAGCAAGTACATACATTTGTAGTAGAGTATTTCTATAAAAAGCACCAAAGGAGTGACCTCAGAAGACTGCCCGTGACCATGACAACATCATGTCTGACAGATCGAAGCCTTTCCCTTTATCATGGAAAGCAGGTAATCTCGAGAGTTCATTTCAAATAACCATTTAGAAAAATTGGCAATTATAAAATTTCTTACAATTATTTTCTTGTATAAATCTCGAGCTGATATCTCGAACTTAGTTTCAGTTATCTTTCTCGAATAATTATGAAAAACTTCAAGTATACCAACTACATAAGGCAGGGCTGCCAATCTTCATAGCTGATTTCTAAATAGGGTGTCATGTCCTCGCAGTATTTATAATTAAAGAGATTTCCTGAGCACAGATTTTCTTTGTATGAATTGTCAAAACTGTTTGAGATAAAAGTCCATTTTTGATAAATCCATGATAAATTACTTAGTTCGCCATGAAAATCTGACATTTTCCTTCAATTAACAGACTGAGAAGTTGGCTACCCTGCAATAGCAATTTCATTGAAGTACTACTGACTTTTAGCTATACACCGGACCTACTACTACTAATTTTTAAAATATGAGGTTCATAGATCTAGTTTTAATAAGAAAATCTTTCTAGAGTATCAAAGATTGTAAATTTAGGACATCAGTCTGCGTTTTGTTTAATAGATTAAAATACAAATAAATGAAAAGGTAATAAATCTCATAAGTGTTTGCCTAAGTGTCCATTCTTGAGGTACTGTTACAAATCTGGTTTGTAAAAGGCAAATAAGTATTTAAATAGGAATTAATAATTCTAGGGGTCAAATGACCCCTCCCCGTCCTTCCAGGTATAACTTGATGTAAAAAATACCTCAGCAGTTATAACAAAATTTTTACTTTTCTATATATTATATTTGGGATGGTAATAAACAAAGTCAAAAAGTTTTCGATTACAAATATGTTACGAATTGCGATCATGTGAGAGATTTTGTGACTTCGCGAGGACCTCACAGAAAAAATCATGGAATGACTTGTGAAAACAAAACTCAATTAACTTAATTCAGCATTAAGAGGCCAACCGCAGAAACGTTCTTTTACCATTTAAATTAACCTTAAGAATTTAAAACGTAAATGTAAAACCTAATTTCACCGTTAAATTGATTTAAAACTGCAGCGTGGAAGCTGTGGAGTGATGTAATAGGTGAAGTGGAGTAATATTTTTTTCTGGAAAGGGGGCGGTAGACCAAATAAGTTTGGGAACCACTGGTTTACATGAACATTACGTAAATTTAAAACCGTGTAAATTAGAAGGAAAAAATGGCATTGAACGCGTTAGAAGGCTACCTACCGGTCGGTCAGGAAACTTGAAGATGAGGCGGAACACTAGCGGTTTCCTGTGGCTCACTTTGAAAAGAGGCACCTGGCTGTAGGATTTTTTCGTAGTCAATTTTTCTGTTCTCGGGGATCCCGCAGGGCTAGATTTGCAAGATTCAAACCCAACGTGATGGGAAACCCGAGAATTCACTACCTGGGTAAAGGCTAAATTACTTCTGCATTTGAAGTAATGTAGAACATTCATATTTTTATAAATAAGTGTTCACAGGAAATTCCAGCGGGAACTAGTATAAGTTCAAAACAAAGTACAACTATTACACAATCTAAAATATTCTTCAATTCTGCGGCGCCAGGTTTTGCTTCCGAGTCAACTTCATCCCTTCCACAGTTCCACCTGGATACTCTGAATCACTCCCTGATGCTTCTCTTGACAGAAGTTGTATTAAAATGAAACCCACGAATGGGTTTTCCTACGCACTCTCTGCAACAACAAAGTTGAACAGTAAATAACATAAGAATGTAAACCGTCAATCGAGGAAGATGCTAACGTTCAATTTTCAGCCATTCATGCGCATCAGCCGCTAAATATACGAAGGTGCAGATAGATATGATTTATTACCAAACTCAGGAAATAATGCTAAAAACGTTCTCAACATACCTGCTGAAGTAGTCAAAACAATCTCTTTGATTGTGAGAAGAAATTTCCAGTAACACTAGTACGGAATTAGTTTTATTTTACAGAATTATCCGTAAACATTTTCGTTGGTATGAACGATGATTGGTTGCCACAGACGCGTAAGCAAAATTTGAAAAAAAAAAAAGGTTTTCATGTTCTATTAACAATTGGCTTAGCCGTCAAAGGGATCAAAATACGATTTTACATTTGTTCATTTCATGAGTCGTGAAACATATTAATGTAATACATATATTGCTGAAATGCACGATACGAACCGTAAAACAAATCAAAAAGATAATTTTTAGTTTCCGAATGGGAAAAGTCGAACGCACAACGCTGAGTATTAGTAGTTAAAATATTTTATTTCCATGAATAATTGTTCTTATCAGCCCACGTAACGAAAACTTTTATAGATTATATATGAATGCTGTCGAAATTGAGGCAAAATAATAAGCTATTGGAGGGCAATTCGGTCGGCAACGGAGGTTGATCAATGAAATTATGTAAAAATTATGTCAACAATGCTTTAACAGTTTCCGTTAACGCTTTTTCCTTCGCGTTGACGAATTGTTTAAGTAAACAGACATAAGTGTGTTAGCTGAGCTAAAATCATTTTTGAACTCTTACATACACTTGACTCGAAAAAGTTTTCTTTGATATGTTGCTAACAAACTTTATCTTATCTTTACTGTTAAATTACAGAACAGAGAGCATTAGGAAAATCAAAATAAATTCTAAATTTAAGAACCATATTAGATATGTCTAATTTATTAACGTTTTAGTACGACTCTAGTATACAAGACATAATTTGTAACGACGCAAATGCAGACACGGGATATAACTTCGTAAAAGGACGAAAAATAATCGATACTAAAGATAAAGTCTAATAAGAGATATTAATTAAATTGCTTGAAATTTTTTGAGGACTGAGTAGGGCATGAAAATTTTCGGTATCGTTATTCAAAATCTTGGGAAGTAGAGGTTAGGCATATTTTAGTCCTGGTATTTCATTGGGCGAATTCATTTTTATATATTTTTCATTTTCATTTTTTCATTTATAATAAGCCCTAATAGATGAAGAAAATAAAGAAACCGGGAGACATCGTATTACAATCGACTGAGTAAGGATAAGCTAAGGGGGCTTAGGGCAAATAAGCGCTTATTTTTGTAAAATGCTTCAAGCGCTACCCAAACCTCATCTGTTACGAAACGCGATAGACAGTGGTGTTAGAAGGGTTGACGCTGTTTAGCAGGCAACAAGATTTTTATCAAGTTTTTTCACCGAAAACTGTATAAGGTTTGAAAATTCATTACTTTAAATACATAACATGTTCTCTTTTTGAATAAGTTAATCGAAAAGCTTCATATGAATGGATTTATTTGGCTTAGTACTTCAATGGTATAAAAAAATTAGCAGACGATTTGTTCTTAATTTGTATTTGACATAAATATCACTTTTATATTACATCCATTTTATGTGTATTCATTTACTCGTCTTTCAAGGAGACAAATTATATGTTATTCGAAAGTTAAGATCTATCTACATCAATTTCTCCATTATTGTTATGTTCTAGAATGAGCACTGCAGTGGAACAGGAAGGACTTGTGAAAGAAGCACTTTTTCAGTTTTTGAAGCAGCATATTCCTAATGCTCAATTAAGGTAATGTTATAGTATTATTAGTGTAAGCCTAAAAAGATGAAACTTGCATCTTGCAAGTCTTGCATCGTCGTCCTCCAGGTATCACTTACGAAGCAATTAGAAAGAATTTTACTTGGGGTAAAGAAGGGCTGGAGTCTGCTTTCTTGTAAATTCTGTTGTGAAAACTTCCGTCTGCTGTGCTGCATTCACATGTATCACATTTTTGTCATTGGTGATTAGGTAGTAAGCCTTTAATAGCAAAAGAGAGGATTTGCGATGATATGTTAAGAAAAATAGGTTGATTGTGTCACAATTCAGTTACCTATTATGAGGATTAGGATTATGATATTTGGGATTACTTTTACTTAGGATGAAGACTTTATTTCTTGTCTGTACTCCTTTTAAAACATGTTTTGCTGTAATTGACTGATTAGATATTAATAGCCCAATGAAAATATATGTTCCTACTAGCTTGTAAATATGAAAGCCCGATATAACAGAATTATAGCTCTTGTTATCGTCGTATTTTATTCTCATACTGCAGTTTTACATTTTGTTTCTGAAACAATGGCATATATATAATCAAGTTTTATATAACTAAATTAATTTTCAAAACCATCTCATCGTATATAACCTTACTTTCGGCAGTTAAAGCATAATGTTTACCTTCCGATCGTTTATGTATCTTTTAGGATTTGTTTATAACTAGGTTGTTCACTTCTGCTAGTTAAGCCATGCTATTCCTATTATAATTAGTCATACAGAATCAAACATTTGGAATGAATTTTTCCTTAATGTGAATGAAATAAAATATTAACGTAATTCACTGTTCTGATTTGTTGCTGATTTAAGTTTTTTACATTTTGACGTCATTCTAGGTGTTTAAAGTAAAAGGTTTAAGGGAAAAATGAAGAGGCAAATCTGAAAAGATTTGTTTAGTTCTCAGAGAATGAAAAGAATAAATGATGTAATTTGGGTAATGAGGGCCTCAAATGTGACCTTCAATTTAAGAAGGATGTGTACGTTTTGTTGATTTTAAATGGCATTTGATAGCGTGCAGTGTCTAAAATTGAAGGGGACGTGAAAGAATGTAGAGTTAGATTGGAATGATAGGTGATTGGTGCACACTTAGTATTTAAATATCTTGAATTAGGATAGTGGATGGGAAGTAGCAGATGGAGAAAGGGAATTCAGGGTTATTTTATGTCTCCAGCTCTTTTTAAGTTGAGGAAATTGGGAAAAAAGCTTGGGAATAAGGAGATAGGAGAGTGAAAGTTGGTAGAAAAGCGAATTCAGTAATATATACAAACAATAAAGCTATGTTTGTGATTCCAGGAAAGGGCTTGTAAATTCTTGTGAACTCTATATGATAAAGTAAGGGATCTGAGATGAAGAAAATCCCAAGTCATGGGGTTTTCCAAGGGAAAGAAAGTCAATGATGAGGATGGTGGAGCAGGTGGACCTACTTGGCTCTTTCTTAGTTTGGAACATTAGGCTTGAAGAAAAATAGCAGTAGCCAAAGGAACTATCATAAAGCGAAGGGAACTTATGACATAAGAATATGATAAAGAAATCAGGAAAAGATTGGTAAAATCCTTAGTTTAGATCAGTTTGCTGTATGGGTCTGAAACATGGACGTTATGACTAATAATAATAAAACTACTTTATTTGGGTGAGATTGAGACAACCTTTCTTCTTACATCACCAATTTCTTCTTATTCTTCTTTGTATACAATTCAAAAGCGGTAGCTAGAAGTAAGTGGGCAGAAAAACTACTTAGTGCTTAAAAACCCAAGTTTGCTCTTAAGAAAAAATACACCACACGAAAAAAACACCATCAAGAAGGGGGTTTGAAAACCGGCAAAATCAACTGATAGTTAGCAGGTTAAATCATTTTTAAGGAAAATCTTATATAAAAATCAAACTAAGATATGTAAAAATAAAACTACAAGGTACAATAATTGAAAACCTCTATGAAAATAGAAATGAAAAAGAGTGAAGATAAAATAAAGAAAGAGTTCACCAATATTAACAAGCTTTGTCAATGTTAACTGATAAAGTTAATTTAGTTTTTCTTGATAGTAACAAAAAACATTACAGGTATTTGGAAGTACAATATCATAGGAATTTAAACATAGTTTCACTTCTTCAGATAGGCTTTTCAATAAGTACAATGTAAACAACAGTTAAGCAATTACAGTCTGAGTTACATTACAATTTCATAAAGATATATACTGCTAGATAACAATATGTAGTACATGAGATGGCAGACCAATGAAGCAAAGTGTAGGGAATAGAAAGTTTTGTTTTTTGACTGAAAACTGTGTGCAATTAGCGGTGCAATCATGTTGGTTAAAGGATTTGGGATGTGTCTCTGAACATTAAAGTTCTTCTGTCTTAGATTAAGAGATAAAAGTGGCATTTACTCTTAAAGGAGGTCAATCTTTTCACATTTAAAAAATTTTTAATTTTATATTCCAAATGCCCCCACAAACATCCATTTACGAGACCATTACAGTGGTGGACTTCAAACAATAGCAAAGGACAAACACACAACCATTCCCTAAATGGAAAAATCCAATTAGCCAGGATTTGAACCTGGGACCTTGGGGTTGGAACATTAGCGAGCTAACCACTCCACCACTGTGGACTTAGGTTACTGACTGACTGTCTGGTGTGTTGCTTCCAACGCATTTCTAATCTTGGTAGAGATAGCTTAGAGTGATATTTAGAAATGTGATAATATTTTTCTGTTGAAAATAAACCTCACCATAATGTTTTGCAAATGTTGCTATTTAATGGCAAGTTCCATGGTCATGTCCTGATTGACTATATTGCAGTAGTCAAAGTGTGGAGTTTATAAGTTATAATTTCACAGAGGGAAAAAGAAGGGAATCAACTGATATGAGGCCTTCAAGATGAGGGTGTGATGTAGTAAGGAGGGAGCAAGTTGCACTGATCGTTAAACAAGTATGGAAGGGCTGCAGTTGTTGAGAGAAGAGCAGATTTTGATTGAAAAAAAATGGGCGAATTATTGATAGGAGAGGAATTTTTAAAGAAAGTTATTAGAGGAGGGATTGAAGACAAAAGCAAAAAGGGCTTGACAAGTTATCAAAGAATACAGGGAAAGGCATGGAGAAGGGAATTTTATGGTATACACAACTTACGATTTGAGAAGTAGCAATAATACTGGAATTAGTGTTTCAAAATTAACTTTGATTTGTGTATTTCAAAGATCTTTGTTTAGAGCTGAAGGGTATTAGATTATCTCCTCGTGACTTGATTTCCAGAATTGCGAAAGGAGGATGTATGTAAATTTTGTTTAGATATAATGCTCTCATGCTTTTTTTTTAATTTAACTTAAAATCTAATTTTAATTTTATATTTTACGTTTTTTATCAATAAAAATTATAAGATTGTTAAGGGAAATTAATTTATTTTGAAGTAAATAACATTGTGAAATAGATGGTACTTTGGATAGTGATTGGCTCAAGGCTAATCTTTTCTGATCTCTCTTCCCTCTTTTGTTCATCATCTTCTCATTCTCCCAGATGATGACTTACTCAATTTGCTTTCTCCTAAATACCGTTCCTTACAGTTTCCTACACTTGTGAATGCTTTGTGTGATGTACTACTACCCAATCTTGTTGTACCCCTCAATATCCTTCTCCAGGTATATGTATCAAAACTTTCTGGATGCCTTTAATGTCCTATCTTCTCTGAATGTCAGCAATTCTGTGAGCCTTTTTTAAGCTTCTTTCTGAGTTTTTCACATATTTTACTCTCTTATTTGGTCCTCTTTCTATTATATACTCCTTCATTCTGAGCTAACTGAGTGCCGATTTCCAATTTACAGTTACCATGTTTTCCAAATGCCTAAATACTTAAGGTCTTACTTAAGGTACTTTGCTTTAGTTTACTTTTCATTTGTTTTTGATAAACAAGTATTTTAAATTCTTATTATTTTATTTATATATAACTAATCCAATAGAAATAACTTGGCTTACAATAAAGCTGTTTATACAATGTTATCCTTTAATAGAACTAACTAAAAAATCAGAATACCTTAGGTAAAATCACTGCAAGAGTAATTGGAGTGTGCTTCATTTTTTGTGTTTAATTCTGCCAGATTATACACCATTATATGTATAAGTGAGTGAGTGTGTATGTGATGAACCTAACAATGTAAGGCCCGTTCCTTCACTGAAAGAATATCTTTTTTCTCATTTAATTTCAGTTGCTTGGATGAATTTGTATTGAGTTACGTTGTGAGCATAGTGGAGGAAGTAGCTGCCAGTGGGGTTGTGGAGGGAACATTTGATGCTGAAGCATTTATAGAGGTTCTCTCTGCCTGTTTCCCTGCTTTCTCTAGTCGTGTGCAGAGCTGTCATGTGACACAATGGATGTCTGATCTCCAGGAGGTGCTTCTGAGGCATTCCACTTCAGAGGGAACCAATACAGAGAGCACCGATACCAGTGCTATCTGTAAGTGATTGAAGCACATGTTCTTACTGTCAGCTTTCTGAATTTCATTGTGCATCTCATTCATAAATAACATTTTGGCAATGTAGCAAATATGCAACATTATGCAATATGTACAGAGCCACAGTTATCACGGGTATCGAATATCTGTTTTACAGTGTAGAGGAACTATTTTGTTTTTTCTCTGCTCTGTAGAAATGACTTTCTTGTGCTTGTTAGATATTTTGATGCTTTCTAGTGATCAATGTATGTGTTCATGCAACAGAAATGAGCCATTAATGTGAAGTGTTACCTAACATTATCTTATCTCAACAGTTCACGCTCTGAGCAGCTTTCCTGCTTGTCCATGTCTAGAACTGGCTCTGATACCTAAACAATATCGTAATGAGCCTATGAACATTTTGTCGCCATTTTTGGTCTCTTAAGTGCCTAATAATGACCATATGTCTACTATTTGGACAAAATTATACTTATTTGCGGGTGTGAAACACTCTAGAAAACTGAAAATATTTCCCTGGAAAACTTGGAACACTTGAGGAATTTCTTAATGGGTGGATAGTGGACACCCTGTGTTGCCCTGAGAGAGTTAAATTGAATTCTGATTTAAGTTTTTCTGGTGCCTAAACATACATCCTTTGAAGAATGTTTAAAATGAGAAATGGAGTTTTGCTTTATCAACAACGTGATGGTCATTAGCATTAATTGTTTAATTATTAACTAGTAAAACCCTTCACAAGGAAGCTTACTGCTGATGGCAAAAGTATAATAGAGTCACCAGCACCATGAAGGCATCAAAAGTTGGCAGGGAAACCCAATGCGCATTTTGCTGCCAATAGCAGCATTACCACGCATTAGACACGCTTACCCCTGAGGATGCTGCTATCGGCAGCGAAATGCGCATTGGGTTTCCTTGCCAACTTTTGATGCCTTCATGGTGCTGGTGACTCTATTATAGTAAAACCCTTGTCAAGAATGACTGATCTAAATTTATGTCAAAAATATATTTATACATCTGGTCTTTCTAAGCCAGAATATGTCAATTGTAAGTCTATTATAACTAGATATATTTGTGATCAGTTTATGGTTTGATTGATACTGAATAAATTTAGCATAAATTTGCTCATAATTAAATGTATGAATGGAACTAAAATTTTATCAATCATAACTGTGAGAACAAGATTCATAAAAAGTTTATAATTTTCAACTTTGAGCCATAAATTGGTTAGAAAATATACTATTTTCTTCTAGATGTCAATTCTCCTTTAAAATTCCAAGGGTATTTATGTAGGATAACAGAATGAGGTTGGCTTCAATGATAGGGAAATGCACCCATCCAGCATGATGGAATTCAATATAAATTGAATTGTAAGTCTATTATGACTTATTATGCTAGTTATTCATATCCTAAGTTAAAAGAATACTAATCAGGATAGATTCTAAGTTAACAATGTTAACACAATTCCAAAAAATTGAATACTTTGAACCTTGAACCTGAATATTATGAAGTTCTGAACATTATGCAGTTTATGATAATTGAATTAATTCACTGCTTAGAACCTCATTTGCATTTAACTTTCGCTCTTCTCACAAAATTTTTCACTTTTCTCACCGTAATATTTCTTTGCCATCTTGGTTGTGACAGAAAACATAAGAATGTCTTGGAAAATCAGGTTCATTAACCCTTTATTTTCATGCTATGATCCTAGGAGGGCCCAAAAAATTGTATTTTCCCTGTTTAAATACATTGATCCAATTTTCAAAAATTTGTTTAGGGCATTTTCTGTTAAGATAGAAGTACGAAATTCATGATAATGTTGGATGAATTTATATTGTATGCCATAAAGAAATTTGCCCTAGTGGCCATAGGCTCCATACTAGGGCACCTCAAATTTTGCCCATAAGGGATACATAGGGTGTCTTTTAAAAATTTATTTCAGGGCACTTACTGAGAAGCAAAATAGCTAAAATTTGGCATATGAGTTGTATTTGTGGCTGTATTTCATATTCAGGCTTAACAACTCTTAAATGGATCCTTGGTTCGATGCCAGGGCAGATTTAATATTCCTCGGTAACAAATGTACAGAAAATTTGAAAGCTATTTTGAGGTGCTTTCCAATACGTTATTGCCATCATAACTGAGTGATAGTTACTGGAAGAACTTCTACACCATAATGAGAGTGGACTTCTACCGCAGATGCACTTGGTTTGATGCTAGGACGGATCAAATTTCACCCATAAGAGTTACATGGGGTGGCTTTTAAAATTTATTTCAGGGCACTTTCTGAAAAGCCAAGTAGCTTAAATTGGGAATATGAATAGAATTAATGGATGCAGTTCATATTTATGCTTAAGAACTTCCAAATTTATCCTTGGTTCGATGCCAGGGCACGTTAACTGTTACTCCATAAGAAATGTGCAGCAGTCGTAGATAATATTTTGAGTTACTTCCCTTTTCGATTTTGCCTTGATGCATGAATGTTAGTTGTTAGAGGAGCATCTAAACTGTAATGTGATTGGCCATTTACCACAAATACGATGGCATATGGAATTAATATCTTACCTAAACTACCCTATGTGGTACTTCATAATATGGTGTCATCTCTAAACCCAACAGACAGAGTTATATATCTAAGTTGCTGCATGCCATCAGCAGCGTACAGGAGGTGGTGAATTAATACCTATAAGCTTCTCTGATACTATGGTTGCTGGAGGTGATTCTGTTTTTCAGACCTTTGCATTTTGAGTACATTACTCCTTTATTACTCTGGCTTCGATGCTAGGACATCAAATTTCTGAACCTGAATGTTAGTAATTAGAGGGGTATCTAAATCATAAGAAGTACCACATAGGGTAGTTAAGATAAGGTATTCACACACTCCCTGACCATAATATGGTGTCGTATCTAAACCCAACAGACAGAGTTATATTTCTAAGTTGCTGCATGCTGTCAGCAATGTATGGCAGGGGGTGTAATAATACCTTATCTAACCTACCCTATGCAATATTTTCCAATATGGTGTTTTCTTGAAACCCAAGTAATAGATATAAATTTGTTAGTGGCCACTTGTGGGGTATGGCAGGGGGTGTATTGATTCCTTACCTAATCTACAGTACATGACATTTTCTAATATGTCATCTTGAAACCCAACAGAGACAGTTTAGATTTGTCAGTCACTATGTACTGCCCGTGGCGTATGGCAGGGGGGTGTATTAATACCTTACCTAAAGTGTCCTGTATTCTCAATAAGGTGTCTTGAAACCCAAGGCATGGATTAAGAATTTTAAGTCACCGCAAGCCTCCACTGGCGTATGGCAGGGGGTGTATTAATGTCTTACTTAATCTATCCTATATTAAGCTTGCAGAAACTTTTACACAGAATCCCAAAGCTTGCTCCATTCAAGCAACATTTACTGGTTTATAATAACTTAATCTGGCAAGTTTTCTGTTATATGATCTGCGAGGTGAAAACAACCTTAAAATTTTCCAGAGCTAAATTAAGAATGATAAATTATAGTGAAATGGTTATTTCATTAATATGCTTTGACTCCCAATGATCATTTAATCTTATCGGTATAGCAGTGAACTCTTTGAACTTCAATAATGGCAGTAGTCAGTAGCATTTAAAATTGAAAAAGTCTGTTGAACTTCTTGCATAATTTATTATTTTTTGTGGCCTCAAGTCCTAATAATTGTTCCCTTTGAGAATAAGTATCAATGAACTTTCTTTTTAATAACTCTTACCTTAACATTATGTGGTCATGATTTACTACATCTATATAACCAAATTAATGAACTCTAAAGGTAGACTTCTCTATTTTCTTGTAGGTTCATCTAAATGATCTGATATCAAACTTGTAACAAATCAAAAGATTAAGATAGCCTTTGTGTCAAGATATTAAAAGTTAACAAACAGCTCATAAAGTTTTAAGTTTGATGTCTACTTCTGCAGTTATATTCATGCATACTAGAGATGCACCGAAGTTCAGCTCCAGCCTCAGTATTCGGCCAAAATCTGGCATTCGGCTTCGGCCTCAGACTCAGCCTTTGAGTGGGCGAATAGCCAAATAACGACTTATTTTAACAGCGCTACGATCAAACACTGTATTAACCCCGTTTGTTAATTTAAAATCATCTTCATCAATAGCTAGGGCTTTAACTGTCTCATTTGTTCACACATAGCCACAGTTTACATTAGAATGATTGCCTTTTAATTTTTAAAAATTAGTTAACATGAATGGCTGAAAACAACCAGAACCAACTCTCTGTCCTAGTGATTATTCCAATGTATCGCTATTTGATTTCTCAGAGTTTGCACTTCTGTTTAACAAGAACCACGGCATCCACTTCCTCAGAAAGCTCCATACCAATGAATGTTACGAAAAACTTATGTCGGTAATCTGATCTCATCACGCTGAGTGAATCCTACCCAAGGGAATTTGGCATTGCCGTATCAGAACACCACTGAAAGATCTAGCATCATCAGTCTAAGTAGACCCGCGTACACTCAGCAACAATCCAGGTTGTGCACTCAACAATGACATNTATTGCCTTTTCATTTCAAAAAATTAGTTAACATGAATGGATGAATGGCTGAAAACAACCAGAACCAACTCTCTGTCCTAGTGATTACTCCGGTGTATCACTATTTGATTTCTCGGAGTTCACACTTCCGTTGAACAAGAACCACGGCATCCACTTCCTTCAAAAGCTCCATATCAATGAATTTTACAAAGAACTCACGTCGGTAATCTGATCTCATCATGTGGAACGAATCCAACCCAAGGAAATTTGGCATTGCTGTAGCAGAACGGCACTGCTGAAAGATGCAGTGACATCAGTCTAAGAAGACCCGCATACACTCAGAAGCAATCGAGGTTGTGCACTCAACGCTGATATGAAAAAGTCTCCACTGAATTTAATTTTAAATTAATTTAATTCCATTTAGCTCATGAGTTTCTCAAAAAAGAGTCCAATCTGGGAATTTTTAACATCTTGTGAGGATGGATTGAAAGCAGAATGTCAAATTTGCAGCTTCAAAATTTCAAGAGGAGGAAAAAACCCAAAATCCTTCACAATAAGATCAATGATTAACCATCTTCGATCCAGGCATAATAAAGAATATAAGAAATATGAAAAGAAGAAGAAAGAATTCAAAAATAATTAAGCACTTAAAACAGATTGTTCTCTCACCAATCAAACTTCAAAACAGCAGACATTAAAAGAATGCTTCAATGAGGCAATTCCTTATAGTTCTGATTCTGTTGAGGCTAAAAAATTAAACAGAATACTTGCTGAAATGCTAGCAATAGATTTCCAACTGTTTTCAATTGTTGAAGATGAAGGATTTTTGAGATTTGCTCAAGCTATGAATCCCAGGTACTAAGTTCCTTCTCGAAAACATTTTATAGAAAAAATTGTTCCTGAAGTACATTTTGCTGTACTTAAAAAGATAAATGAAAAAATCAAATGTGCTACTTGTCTATCGTGTACAACAGACACCTGGACTTAGAGAAACAACCAGAAATCTTTCTTAAGTCTCACAGCACAATGGATTGATAATGAATTCAAACAAGTTTCTGCTTTACTTGCTTGCCGAAAAATTTCTGGGTCTCACAAAGCTAGTAATATAATGAATCTGATTGAAGATATATTGAAATAATGGAAAATCTATAAAGGAAAGTGCCATGTGATTGTCACTGACAATGGAGCAAATATGATGAAGGCTATGAGTGATCTAGGAATTACAAGCACAAGATATTTTGTTCTCACCCTTCAATTATGTGTTCACCTAGCAATTTTAGCTCATCACAGCATAATAGAGTTACTTGCTCTCTGCAGAAAGATTGTGGGACACATCCATCATTCCTCATCATCCAAAGAGAAACAACAGGAAATACAAGAGATTTTGAAACTGCCATGTCACGTACTTATACAAGATATGCAAACATGATGGAATAGCAGTTATTACACGTTAAAAAGGCTGCTGGAACAAAAGAAAGCATTAATATTGTTTTTTGCTGATAGCAATATCAACTTAACAGGACCTGCAGATGAGCGATGGATGCTTGCAGAGAAAGCAGTTCATTTACTGGAACCTGCTGAAGAAATCACAAAACTTATGTGACATGCGAATGCAAGTATTTCTTTAATGATATCTGCAATTTAGATCCTACTGTCATTATATTCCAGAGAAGGTTCTGAAGTTGGTCTGCATGCAGTGAAAGCTGTCATGCAAATGAAAATTCAGAAACGATTTTCTGATATTGAAAGCCAGTTACATTGCTACATTTCTAGATCCCAGGTTTAAAGATAAATTTTTTTATGAATGGTCATACTATGCTTCAAGAACATGCCAAGATTGTAGAGCTAAAGGAGGAGAGCACAGTTATGAATGAGGACTTCACAGTTAAATCTTCTTCTGAAAATAAGCAGATAACTCCAAGCAATACACAAGGCTTCAGTATATGGGACTGCTTCAATGAAATGGCATCCTCTTCACTACTTACCAAATCCCAACCGTCAAAAGTTGAAGAGGAAATAATAAATCAACCACTATTAGAGAGGAAAGACTGGCCTATAACTTGGTTGAAACATCACCACCAGCAGTTTCCTACTCTAGCAGAAAAATCAAAGAAGTATCTATCCCCACCACCCCTTTCTGTTGAAAGTGAGCATCTCTTTAGTGTTGCAAATCTGCAGTACAGTGACTGCAGGAGTAATCTGGCAGCAGAAAATGCAGAGAAACTATTGTTCCTCCACTATAATCTACAACTTCTGAAGTTTGATTATTAATGTTTTTAATATTATTCCAATAATTATTAAATATAACATTTTCATAAATATTTATCATTTTTCTTGTAACCTATAAATTATTTCAATAGATAATATTCTGCTTTGGCTTTGGCCGAATGCAGGTTTTAAAATTCGGTATTCGGCCAATATGTGTATTTGGTGCATCCCTAATGCATACATACTTGCAGGTTCAAATGTATATTTATGATGCCAGTCTACTTCAATAGTGTTTGTTGTATGTCTAATATACACTTGCAGATAGCCGTAGCAGTTTATTAAGAGAATAGCAACGCAAGTCATATTATCGATAAAATATAAGCAGAGAAGATGATAAACCAAAGATAAATAAGTAATTCTCTCTTCATTTTCCTATGAAGCCATAATGATAGTAATAGGGTTTAAAAACTATAAATTTTGATTTTTAAAACTCATTGAAAGATGCCTCAGTTAAGCCATTAGTGTGACTGTTTGATACTCTTATCTAAAGCAGGAAGATGTGATTTGGGACTTTCTCAAAGCCCAGGTAATGGCTATATTTTGAAATAGTTCTTTTTATGGTATTCAGGGGGTCATTTCTCCTGCTCTCCATCTTTAATGGCTCTTGTTTAACGTGTGTGATGTCAGGCTAACTGCAGCAAGAATATCTTGTTTTGAAAGTTGTCTAATTTTCAAAAACATATTAAAACTAGATTGTGTATTGTGCATTTAGTTTCACTATCACTTTAAACTATGAGTAATGAGATAGTTTTATTGACAAGGAAGAGTGCATCAACTCATTGCAATGCTCTAATTTTTCTTTATTTGTAGGCTTCTTTTCCTGTGAGGCTTGTGTGCTTCTATTTCCATTCTAACTTTTCTACATCTCCTTCCTGTTACTTTTTATTGCAAAAAGTATTTCCCTTTTCCCATCCTTTGCTTACAAGCCCTTGCACATTAAGTCACTTCTGTTCGTCACTTCTGTTTCTTTTTGCTTTCAAAAATTTTAAGAATAATAACTTAAAATGTTGTTTTACCATTTACTAATGCTTATCTCCTGCTCTTTCTTCTAGCCAAAAAGTGGAAAAACCTTGAAACTATAACTGCAAAAATGACATTTGCACTCAATTCCCCTCCTTGACATAAAAACTTGTTGTTGATAACAATCCTTACGTATAGCATAAGAAAAGGAATGTATTGAGGAACATCCACAAATTCCATTCAAGTGTGGAATTTTTGCTTAAAACATACTTTTCCCCTTGCACATATTTTGTATTCCGTTGCTTTATTTGATAAATACAATTAATAGTTGATGGCATGGCTTTGTGGGAAGATTTTACAATGAAAATAGAAATTGCATTTTATTGAAAATTTGTATAGAATTTTTTGATCAAATAATTGATTCCTTGGCTGTGTATATTTTGCAGGTGATGGACTGTCTTTCAAAGTATCAGAAATTCACATTCCAAGGACATCCAACGTTTCCATGCTGCCTGCATCGAGTGTAGGCCGTATAAAGACACTTTCTGAGACTAGTGAAGGCAGTTCTGACAGTGGAGAGTGTTTATCTGGACAAGAGGTGAGACTTCTCTTTGGAAGAGATGCTGGAAGTTAATTTTTGCCTTGTCTTATTCTTTAATTTTCTTTGGCAATACTGGTTTGGAAGTTGGAAAAATTGCATTTTTTAACCCATAACTAAAATTTTACCTTGAATGGAAAGAATAATGCAGTAATAATATTAATACAGCCTTGTAAGGGAGAGACTGAGACTACCAAATCTCTTCTTACATCTGATCATTTGCCATATTTAAGAGAGATATCTTGAAAAAGTGTGAAGAAGAAAACTAGTTTGTCGGTTTAAAAACTTAAGTTTGCACTTTGGAAGAAATACGCCACAACAGCAAAACACAGGAAGGGGTTTGCGAAAAACTTGCAAAATTGTCTGATAGGTATCTTTAAATTAGTAAGGTTAAATTAGATCTGAAAGGCAAATAAAAAGGTACAGGCACATTATTACATATAATTAACAACTAGAAATAAATTTTCATAAGAAATAAACAAAAAAGAACATGATGGTACTACTTCAAGGAAATATTCTCCTTTCAGTTTATATCACAGATCTGTTGAAATAAAGTAGAACTTCAATAATTTGATCTACCACAATTCAAAATCGTCTTTTATTAAACTATTTCCTTGGTAGTGTAGTATTATTGTTGAAAGTGCTTCGACAGCTGAGGTCATTTTGCAGGTTAGCCACCACCAATATTGAACCCGAGACCGCTTTCACCAAAGGAGAACACGTTTGCCCACTTGGCTATCCAGTAACCCTATTTCCATGGTCTGTAATTTTCTAAATAATGTTAAAAAGTTTCAGTTTATTTGAATTTTTGTGTTAGTAAATTCGAGACTTTTATAACTAATAGTAGAAGAAAGACTTGGAAGAAATGAGATAGGGCTTGATAGTACTACTTAAGAAGTGTAACCCAGCAAAATCCTTGCATTTAAAGTTGAAAAATGTAATGGAGGAAAGCTTAGTAAAGAAAGAGTTAACAGTGCTGGTTGGAGCCAATGTGGATGGGTTGCAAAAGCTTCCTTTGTTGAAGGTTGGACGGCTGGTCCCCATTGTTTTAAAAGTGTTAAATCAAGGCCAGTGGAGTATGTATCCAGCTGGAGAGCTTCAGCATTCCTCCAATGGAAAACATAACGATGATTTTTTTCCCGGCCAACATGACATTAGCTGTGCAGCCTATGGACCACGGGATGAAAAAAACTAAACATTTCTACAGACATTTATTGGTCAAGACACTCTTGCTGAAGATTTTAGTTGTCTTGAAATTAAACCTGATATACTTCAGGATTCTTGAATTTGTAAACTAGCATGAGATAAAGTGAAAGAAGAAACAATGAAGAATAGTTTTAAAAAAGCTGTTTTTTTTAAATAAACTGAAGAATAAAATACCAATGAAGCTGAGATTATTGCAGCTCTTACAATTGACAGCTGGGGGAGGATGTTGTTCCTGGTCTAACTGTATCATATGAAGACTTCATTAATGTAGATGAAGATGTGGCAGTGTGTGGTGGGCTTACTGATGCAGTCATCATCACTGAGGTACTCAACAACCAAAATTGCGACAATGCATTTAGTGAATAAGCTGATTCTTCAGCATTCCCTGAAAGAGCTATCCTTAGTGCAGCAGAAGCATCAAATTATATCCAAGAACTCAAGCGATTATTTGTAAGTCATAATGACAGAAGTAATTCCATTTTCCAGTCATTAAATTGACTAAAGCAACTGCATCGGAAAAGGAAATGAAGTCTACCATCAAAAGGAAATAGAAAATAACACAAACTGGAAATAATTTGCAATTGCAGTGAATTTATGGAGAGAGTAGAATTTTCTGACATGGAGGTGGGATTTAACAGGGTCTCAAAAAGACATGGAAACGTATAAAATGGGAAAGAAAAATGAAAAAAAGGGCTGTGGCAAGGGCAAAAGCAAAGGTGAAAGAGGAAGCTTATGAAGAAATTGAGAAGAAAAATGGCGAAAGACAGATGCTTAGGATAGCTAAAGCTAGAGATAGAGCCTCGAAAGATATAACATCAATTAGGCAAATGAAGGACACATCAGGAGTGGTATTACTAGAAGATGATAATATCCGGAGTAGGTGGAATCCAAGGGGGTGCCATGAGGACGGAGAGGCAAGCGAAGGAGTGGTACAGGACATCAGCAAAGCAGAAGTGGAAGGTGCGCTGAGGAAGATGAAAAATGGAAAAGCGGTGGGAGTGGACCAAATACCAGCAGAAGTGTGGAAAAGTCTAGGGAGGGAAGGTGATTGATGCCCTTTGGGATCTCATGAAGAAAATAGCCCAGCAAGAAAGAATACCTGAGGAATAAATAAAATAGTATACTTGTACCAATATATAAAGGAAAGGGAGATGTTCAGAAATGTGCCAATTACAGAGGTATCAAATTAATGTCCCACGCTATGAAGATTTGGGAGAGAGTGGTTGAAAGAAAGATATGTCAGGAAACAGTGATAGGAGAAGAGCAGTTTGGCTTTATGCCAGGAAAGGGGACAACGGATGCAATATTTGCATTGAGACAGCTAATGGAAAGGCATAGAGAAAAACAAGTAGGCCTGCGTTTGATGTTCATCAACCTGGAGATGGTTTATGACAGGGTGGCCAGGCAGGAAGTTTGGAGGTGCTTAAGAAAGAAGGGAGTGCCGGAGAAATAAGTGAGGCTAGTGTAAGAAATGTACCAAGGGGCGAAAACCCAGGTGAGAACAAGTGTTGGCACCACTGAAGGATTCCATGTTGCAGTTGGGCTACATCAAGGTTCAGCGCTCAGTTCTTACCTTATTGATGTAAGAATGGATGTGCTGGTTTAGGAAGTAAGGAGAAATACATCATGGAACATGTTGTTTGCAGACGATATTGTCCTCTTCGAAACAACACGAGAGAAGCTTGGAAAGATACTGGAAAATGGTGAAATGTGCTCGAGGAGAGAGGTATGAGGAGTAGCCGAACAAAAACGGAGTACATGTCAACGAGTGAGGAAGAAAGTGCGGCTATAGAACTCCAGGGTGAAAAATTGACATCTATAAAGAAATTTAAATATCTAGGATCGATCGTAGAAAGGGAAGGAGGACTGGATGAGAAAATACAGCACAGAATAACATGTGGGTGGATGAACTGGAGAAAACTGAGCGGTGTCCTCTCTGACAGAAAAGTTAGCTGTGAGATAAAAGGGAAGTTATATAAGACTGTGGCGAGGCTGGTGCAACTTAACAGCTCAGAGACATGGCCTATAACAAAGGCACAGGAAAGGAAAATGGAGGTGGCCGAAATGAGAATATTGAGGTGGATGAATGGTGTCACAAGAAAGGACAGGGTGAGAAATGACTGTATAAGAGGAACAACAAAATTGGACTGATTGGGAAAAAGATACAGGAAGGAAGGTTGAGGTGGTTTGGGCATGTGGAAAGAAGCAAAAATGAATATGTTGGTAAAAGAGTGGGGAGATTAGAGGTGACCGGAAAGAGGAAGGTAGGACGACCTAAGATGAGATGGAAGAACAAGATAACAGAAGACCTTAAAGAGAAAGGCTGGAGATGGGAGGACGCCCTAGAGAGAGAGAACTGGAAAAGAAAAATAAAGCATAGCAATGCCAACCCCATGCCACATGGGAAAAGGCTATTAAGAAGAAGAAGAAGTAGAATTTTCTGACATGATGTTGTACTCGTATATGGATGAAAGAAAGTATGTAAAACATTGGATAAGGTTGCATTTTATGTAATTTCTGTAATGGTTTTAAATAATTATATTCTTTTAGAAGGAATATTTCAAAGGACCTGGGAAATAAGAATTGAGGCTAAAGTATATGGTGAATATTATTGAACACTAAGGTAACAAGTATGAATGAAAGCAATTTCAGGCATTATATTGGTTTTATAATATTTAATGGTAAAAAATAAACTTATAATTGGTCTCTTGTGATAGGTCTCTATTATAAAATAAGGAAAAAGACCACTTCTACCAATACCACAATATTTTATTGTATAATTGACATCACACAATGATGACCTAAAGGGTTGAAACCATTGTTGTGTATTAAATACTGTGGTGAAGAGAATAGAGAAATTAATTGTTGCATTTGCAATGATATGAATAAAAGAATAGGATCCCAAACTATGAGCAAGAGATGTAAAAAAGGATTGCAAGGAGAGTATTTAGCCAGCCATTAGTGGTAATGCATGGAAATGTAACTTCTTGTGTTATGCTTTGTATTTCTTTAAAAAATGTAATATGTTAGTTAAGTTTTTATATGTTAGAGTAAATCAATGGAAGCGGTCCCGGATTCGATTCTCAGTGAGGGCCTACGTGTGAAATGACCTTAGATGTCGAAGCACTTTTAACAATACTACTACTACTTTTTGTAAATGATCATCCATAGTGTTTCCTGTTTAAAGATACCAAAATTTGTGGATCTCCGTATGGGGTACTGAAAAAATCATTTGATAAAATTCCCCCTCCAACCTTTAACTTAAAATATGATTTGAGGAATAACTTAGTCATTAAGCTATAAGATGATTATCAGAAATATTTAACAACTACAATTCATTTGATGAGAAACTTCTGGTTCGAAAGCTATCTTACGATAAAGTTGTGCTGTGGAAAATCTATCAAGTGATATAATTCACATTCCAGGAGTTTTTTATCTTAAATGTGCTTTTTATGACAATCTGTAGTATACTGGTGTGATATTTCAGTGTGCACATCTACATAAGTACCCTGCAAGCCGCCTTCCGGCATATGTGTAAGTTTCTTTCTACTCATGGGCTTCTTGTCTTTTCAGGAAAGTCTTGGGAAGGGTGGTGGAGAGAAAGAACATGGTGATCAGGGTGAGAAGAAGGCATCAGAAGATGAGGAGGAGGTTCGCATCCTTCAAGAAATGTTTCCAGAAGCATGTTGTCTTGAAGTGCGACATTGCCTTGCTATTGCTGGAGGAGATCTTCCACGGGCTGCTCAGTTGGTATTGCATCGCCAAGAAGCTGGACAGAGCCTCACCATGGCCACATCTGCAGTGCAGGTGATGCTTTTGTCTGACAACTATGCTCATCACCAATTTCTAATGATAATTACAATAATTGTCTTGTAGTTATTTTTGCATATGTGTAGCTTTTAAACTTCTTTTGCATCAGGATTTTTTACTGCAAAATTAAGGGTAGATAGGTAAAACTTATCGGGAAAATGTTTTTGCAAAAAATTAAGAAGTAGTGTATGATAGATGAACCCAGCCTTGTTTACTCTATTGAAGATGTACTGTTCCATAGTAGAGTATAGATTTAATGTTAATGACTAATCAAAATAATCTTCAAAATCTTGATTTAAAACCTGAAGGTTTTAGTGTATAAATTGCTATGCAATTCTGAGACAACTTCCACAGAATCTTCTATGTTATGTGAAATTTATGTACTGAGAAGTGGGTGATCAGTAACCTGAAAAATCACAATGGTAATTAGAATAAATCTGTTTAGTGTTAGTAATAGAATTGTTCTATAGTATTGACAGATATTTTAGTTTTTGTTACTTCTATTGTATCTTTGACATCTCTAAAAATATTTTGACATTACAGAAGAAATAATAGAAGTAAAATGTATGTATCTACTCTTAAATCCATCATAACGACTAATTCCTGACAATTTGGAAAAGTTTGGGTTCAGGTCAGGCATAGAAGCAAATAGTTTTTTCTATGTTTGGACCAGGTTGGGTTTGGTTATGAAAAGGCTGCGGCCGGACAGAAGATTTTGGCTAATGCAGTAAATGTATGAACTCACAATAACTGGGCTCAGGTCACCCTCAACTGACAACTAGGAGGGCAGATCATCAGATTCTATGATGAGCATAAGTAGATCTAATGGTTTGCTTATCCACCATCGATGCACTGGTAGCACCAATATTAAGTTGTCATGGAGAAGTTCCACCAAGTAACACCAGAATTTGTTGATTTTTACTAAATGTCACTATCATCTATATTAAGTTTAATGTGATTCTTACAACTCCTTCATGCAAAATAACTGTAAATTCCCCTCTTGCAGGTGGGTGCCAATAGACAAAAGGTGTGCATGGATGATAGGCAGCTCAAGGAGAGGATAATTGCAAGATACAGCTACATTGACCACGAGGAGGACAAAAGGGAACACAGGCCTGTTGCTCCCAAGGCTGTAAGTATGAGAATAGGATGGCTTGTGCATTTTTTATTTGGTTTGATTGATAAATTATTTTCATCAAAGGTATTTTTTATATCATGAATTATTGTCTACTACACTAATTAATGATTATCATAGGAATGCATTTGTAAGATTGAATGGTGAAAAGCCATGAGTGAAAATAACTCAAAAATTGCGGGTAACATAAGATTCAGGATATGCCTAAAAACTCCTTCAATGGAACATGTTGCAACACTGCAAAGAGTTGTCCCTTCCCTCCCCCTCATTATGGTACTTCTTTCGCTGCTAAGGGTGTGTGAGATTCTGTTTAAAGGAATGGTTGAAGCATGGGTATCAGCTCCATAGCTGACACCCATATAGAAGGATGGAGCTAATTTTAAGAAAGACATTGATGATATACATGATGGTAGCTCTAATGTATGAGTTATAGACAGTGCAGATTGACTGAATTTGCAATTTAGAATTGTCAAACAAGTCGAATACGTCTTTTTTACATAAATAGAAAGGACTGGCTATTTACCGAATTGCAGAAATACAGATGTCTTAATAAGTGATTCAGTATAAATTTTCCACTGAAATGACTCAAGGTAGACCGGACACATATGGTTTCTTATTCACAAAGTTGTATATCTCAGACAAGGGGCATCAAACTCATGCTGACCCATTTTTATATTGATTGCTTGTTTTGTGATTGGAAGGGATTTCTTCTTGGCATATAATAAATAAGATTTATTAATCGGAAGAATCAGGATTTTTTGATTTTGTTTAAGAACTTTCTCAAATTTTCATCTATCACTGAAACCTCACTTCCAGTATCGATTAATGCTAATACAGCCACGCCTTCACAATCAACCTTTGTTTCTGTGTTCAACCATAGTTTAACTTCCTCTACCCTTTCTGAGAGTAGGTACTCAATGTGATCCTCATTCAGTTCATAGGTGGCACAAATCTCCACAACCTACCTTCCTTACCTGAAGCACAGGGATCGTCAGCTTCAGGCACTATTAGTTTAAATTAGGGCTGTCTAACCTTTTGGTGCTGTAGGGCTGCATTACAAATTTTCTCAGGAGTGCTGGTCAAGACCTTTGATTTAGGCAACCCTTACATTAACGAAACAAGAAAACAAAACCTTTGTAATTCTACAGTGTAGAAGATTATCGAATATAATATTTATCCAAATGTAACCCAACAGATAACCTTATTAAAACAACATTTATATTTCAAACAAAAGAACAAAATGTGTTTAATGTGAACTCTCAGCCTTTTTTTTCTCGATACCGGTGCATATATATCTGGTTTGAAGGAGATTGTTGAGATGCGAAGATCATTTTCATTACACTCATCTGAAATTTTTGTTCTAATTTTACTTTTGGTATACTTCGTACGGGAAAAACTCCCCAACAGAGGTGTCATGAACAGGGCATGTTCGTGAAGTGCTGGATATTTTTCTTTAGGCAAGTACAACTTATAGTCCAATAGAGTCACTTGAATGGCCGGAAAATTTTTTTTAAGAAATACCCACATATTCGATTTCTCTCGGAAATACTTTTTAAAATTCAAATTTTTTTGGTAGAATTTTCATAATTATATGCATAATAAAATGGGTACATGGTTTAAAAAGCACTGTTTCTAACAGGAAATATTTTGAAAAATTTAAAAACTTATATCGCCTCCGCAAGAACTACATGGATGTCTTCACCAACTTGCAGATTCTCATTGAGGTTGTCTGTCTCAAAATTCCCATTTACTAGGAATGCATCATAGTGCTTTCCTGGCATTTCACAAAAAACTGGGCTTATTTAAAATAATTATATTATAAATATGAAAAAGGCTTATTTTTTTGAGGTGGTGGGACCTTTCCAGTAAAGAAAAACTTCTACCTCTAAAAAATGGCCCTCAGCTGAAGGAATTTTAAAGGAAGAAATGTGATTAATTTGTCAATGTGATTCATATAAACATTGCATGATTAATATCATTGCATTGCTTAATATTTTTTCTTAATATTAAAATCTGCTGGTATCTGACTGAATTACACATTTTATGTCCTTTTAAAAAGATGTCCTTCTTATTAAGAGGATCACTGGCTTGAAATTCCTTACCTGTGATTTTGCAACGTTAGTTTATTTTCCGGACATGTGATGTGGGCTGCATGAACGGGCTTTGAGGGCTGCATGTGGGCCAAAGGTTGGACATGTCTGGTTTAAATGAATTGGAGAGTAAGACTCAATTTGACTTAAATTGGGAGGAGGAGCGGTAAATTGCATTTTACTCCGCTGATGATCCCAATAACATGGCCTCTTCTCACTTCCCATTCACGTCTCAGTTTTGGATTGCATGTTGCATTTTCTTGTCTAT
Source organism: Ladona fulva (assembly GCA_000376725.2). Lineage (NCBI taxonomy): Eukaryota > Metazoa > Arthropoda > Insecta > Odonata > Libellulidae > Ladona > Ladona fulva. The sequence continues at coordinate 781,934 of KZ309230.1, read as the reverse complement.
CACTCGCATTAGTTTTGTCAAAATTTCCCAGGAGCTCTACCAAGTTTTTCAATGACGATGATTGTGCAGCAAGAAGATGGTTGTGAATGTGCTCAGGGAATAGCCTCACCAGCACATACGCCAATTCATTGTCCAAAATCGGGGGATAGCACATCCTGACCGCCACAATCTTTTTGTTGGAGTAACCTCTCATTCTGATGTCTCAGAAATGTCCCCATCAGTATCTCAATGTTTGTACTGCTGGCTTCCTTCTAGGATGCCTTAATTCCAGGTCACAGGGTACTTACATAGACATGCCTTATAGATTAAATTTGCAGTAAGAGGAATTCTATGCCAGAACAAGAGCGAAGATGTTTTAGTGTTACCTTTAAAAATTAGGTAAATTCTGAGGTAGTTCTGATTAGACAAATATTAAATTAATATCACTATTGTAATATTTTAAAATTTTCTTTCTTAATCTTGAAAGCCTGAAAGTCTTATGATCGGAGTATCGAATCATCAGTTTCTCTACAAAATGACAAATCCCATCACTATATTGAAAAACATTGGTTTCATTCACTTACGAGGGCTGTATGATACCTGTGTTAGGCTAGGAAATGCATTTTTTTAACTTCTTATAAATTCATTTCTCAATATAGTCTCCTTTCAACTCAATGCATTTAGTCCAGTGATATTCTAACTTTTTCAAGCCATTCAAAAAATATGTTTTGTCGAACTCTGCAAAATAGGCCTCTGTTGTGGCGATGACTTCCTTTTTTGACATGAATCGCTTTCCCCCAAGCCACTTTTTCATGTTTGCAAACAAAAAGAAATCACATGCGGCCAAATCTGAGGAATAGGGTGGATGAGGTAGCAATTCATACTGTAATTTGACCAGTTTTGTTGTGGCAATTGCAGATGAGTGAGCTGTTGTTTTGTCATGATGGAAGAGCACTATTTTCTTTACCAAATAGGGCCGTTTTTTCCTCAATTTAGCATTGAATCGCTCCAATATATCAGCATAGTACTGCCCCGTGATTGTCCTTCCCTTCTCCAAATAGTGGGTGAAGATGATTCCTTGCGAATCCCAAAAAATGGTGGCCATGACTTTTTTGGCTGATGTAACCGTTTTCACCTTCTTTGGAGCAGGTTCACCGTGTGAAATCCACTGTTTTGACTATTCTTTCATTTCTGGCGTGTAGTAATGGATCCATGTTTTGTCAACAGTCACAAAATGCCGTAGAAACTCTTTCAGATTGTGCTTAAACGTGTCCAAACTGTAGTATTTTAATGAACCCCCTAGAATCTTTGAAGGTGATATCTGGTTCACATTTCAGGAGCCAAAGAAGTTGATTCGGTACCGGGACAACAAGATAGTGAGTATAAAGGGAGAGCGGTTCACTGAAGTGAGGAAGGAGGAGGAGGGAGGTGGTGGCACTGAGGCAGATGCTGCAAAGAAGACATATGTGAGCCTGAAACCTGCAAGGCAGTATCGCTTTCACTGACCCCTCCTCCCCTTCACCCTCACGTTTGCCCACGTTGAGAGGTGATGGCCAGCTACCCTTATTACCTTTTTTCTGTTAAACAGGATTTGCAGTATTGGGCAATTCTTGGTAAGTGTTCAATTACGTAAGTTAAGATGTTGTGTGTATGTGTGTGTGTATATAAGTGGCATAGCCAAGGGGATCCATGGGGTCTGCAACCCCCCCATAGGTCCTTATTAATGGCTGTCTTCAAAATACTTATACTTTCTCTTAAAATGGCTCTGCAAATTGTTTTTGGTAAATATACTCCTGTAATTGGTTAGCATGACTTGAACAAAGACCTAACGGAAGGATAATCTATATTTATGATAAATCTGTAAGGAAGCAGATTCTGTACATTGAATAAAACGTTTTTAAAGTGGTAGGTATGGTAAGTAGAAGTGTTACAGAGTCCAAAACACCTATTAAAAAAACTGTCTGTCTGTCTGTTATTGCATCAAACCAAAAATTTTTAAACCAATTTTGATGAAATTTGACAGGGTGATATGTATGTCCTGAATTGACATATAGGCTATATTTTATCCCGATATCTTACATCTTGCATCGGGGGAAGAGAGAGGGGTGGGGAAAGTAAGGGAGGGGAAACTTTTCCCCTAAAACTCTGTAACTAAACGTTTTTCAACTTCCAAGATTGATACTATTACATGTCTTTTCCGCACAGATTATAGGCTACTTTTCAGGTGCCTTTTAGTCTTTGGTTCAATCCTAGATGAAGAAAATGTTTCCCATAAGAAATACATGCAAACTTCACTTTTATTGCTTGCATGCTTAATTTCTTTTGGAAAATGAAATCAGAAGAAATAGCTGTATGAAATCAAGATAAGCACCAAAAGAAGGGAAATTGAATTAAAATTCTTATTTTTGGCAGTGGAACATCGATTTCAATTCAAAATTGCGAGAATTTTGATCAAATAGACTAACATTTTGTGGTTATAAACAATCGGTCTCCCTGACGACTAATTCCATTGTTGAATCCAAGTTCATGAGTCTTAGTTCACTTTTATCGCTTGCAGGGTTTGTTTCTTTTGTACAATTAAATAAGAAAGAATGGTTGCATGAAATCAAGGCATGTAACAAGAGAACGTAAATTGAATGAAGATTCTTATTTTGGTTGTCCAATATTGTTTTCTGTTCAAAACTGCAAGAATTTTTATATAATCAACATAACTGTTCTAAAATTTTGAGGTTGTAAACAAATTGTCCCGATGACGATTAATTCCATTGTTGAATCTGAACTTATGCGTTTTCCTACAAGAATACATTGGGAATTAAGGTTTATTCAAACTGCAGGGTAAGCATTAATGATAGACTACAGGCATGTGAAGAGGAAGAAATTTCATGAGATTTTAACATTTGCAATGTCGAATGATTTGTGATTGATTCCCATTGACAAATCACAGGACCATTAAGGAGAGTTTTATTATTCAGATCATTGTTGTAAGACGAAGAAGGTTGGAACACGGCTGTATATGAATTAGATGTTTAAAAACACTCCGTAAGCCGTCTTTCCAGAAGCCAGAATGATGAAACATCTAAATATTCTTTACTTTGAGTAAATCCACATCTACATCTACTCTCCATCCGTCTTTCAGCTGATAGCAGAGAGTGCTTGAACCATGACTCTGCATTGATCCTTGTGACATTTAATAGAAGAATGTAGAGTAAATAATAATGAAATTTCATGTTTCTTTTGCTAAATTGGCTATTACTTTTATCTCCTGATTTTTTTACTTCCAATTGTTTCTTAATGTGCAGTTGAGCTATTCTGAGTGGGTATGAGATGGTGGTATGGAGTGGAGGCAGACCTGGCTATTCAACCAGGTTTGCCTCCACTCCATACCACTATCTCAGACGTGGGCATCTTCTTCTTCTTGCATTAAATAATCTCTCCTCCCATACTCGCTTGCCCACTCTCTCTACTGGCATTGTTATCAAGTGCCCCATCCATCTAAGCCTCCGTGATTTTATGAACCTCACAATTCGACTAATTTATTAACAGATATTCCTGAGGTTTTCATCAGACAGAAACTATGACTTAGAGCTGGACACTATATTGTATAGCCTCTTGTCGGGATAAAGAGATAAAACCGTGAAAAATATACATAACCTTAATTACGGTAAAGAGAGGTCAGATGAAAATCTGTATGGTGCCATTGAAATTAAATGTTTATTCATTTTCTACTATTTTCCATTATTATACTAAAATGATTTTCAGAGTAATGCGCTGAGTGTAAGTAATGATAAAAATTCANGGATTTTCTCACGCCGCTCCTTCTCCTCTCGCCTACGCGTATGGAAAGGTAGAGGAAAATATTATATGACGAAGGGTAAGAAGAAACTCATCATTTTTAACGTCACAAGTGTATTTAAGGCCATTTTCTATTATTACTTTCATATTAGCGTGTTTCCTAATTTAATAAAAAAACTAGTAAAACAAATTATTCTTATATTCTTCGATTATAGATTACCACAACACCTCGCCTGATTCTGTGAAGTTTATTAGTAAAACTAGTTTAAGGTACAAACATATATAAATATAGACGATATAAACATTCGTTTGCCGATAATGTATTCGTATATTTTATCTAAAATCTCGAAACTTTAAAAAGAAATCGATGTTCCACCATCATAATGAAAATTCATGCTCAACATTCAACAATGGCCTTAGTCTTCAAAAGGATAGATTGTTTATCTCCCAAAAAGTTTACGAATTTTCCGTGTTTTTTATCAAAATTATCGCAATTTTGAAATTATATGAATGATTCACGACTAAAAGAAGATTCTATGATTATTTTCCTTTCTTGTGACACTTGACTCATTTTCGTGGGACCATTGTTTCTAATTTAATTTTATAAAAGAAACAACTTCTGCAAGTCAAGAAAATGTACTTTACGTTCATGTCTTATTGAAACATATTTTGGGCTCCTCGGTTCAAACCTGGGCCATTGCAGAGATGAGAATAGTTTTCCTGGGGTTTTCAGCGTGATAGAAACACAATACAGTTTGTTTCAGATCTCTAAGTCAAGCCGTTTCTGAGATAAATAGGGGGACGGACAGACAGACAGACATTTGCTTTTTATGTATATGATTGTACTTCACTTTTATTGCTTGCATGCTTAATTTCTTTTGGAAAATGAAATCAGAAGAAATAGCTGTATGAAATCAAGATAAGCACCAAAAGAAGGGANGACGTACATCTCTTATGGAAAAGTATACTAACTGATTATCCGTGCATTTATATGGGAAAACTGATGAAATTAATGTTCAACAATTGCCTTGGTTGTCAAAGGGATGGTTTGTTTATTTCCCAAAAAAATTATGAATTTTCCATATATTTTATCAAAGTTCTTGCAATTTCAAAATTGTATGGATGATTCACAACTAAAATAAGATTCTGTGATTAATTTCCTTTCTTGTGACACTTGTCTCAATTTCGTATGACCGTTGTTTCTAATTTCATTTTGTATGAGAAACTACCTTTGCAAGTCATGAAATAGTAATTTATGTACATCTCTTATGGAAATGTATCTGTGCTCCTGGGTTTGAACCCGGGCCTTTACTGAGACGAGAATAGTTTTCCTGGGGGTTTCAGCATCGTAGAAACACAATGTACTTTGTTTCAGATCTCTAAGTCAAGCCGTTTCTGAGATTAATAGGGTGGTGGACAGATGGACAGACATTTGCTTTTTATGTATATGATTGTATGAATGGTGCTCAATATGATTGAAAATTGAAAGAAAATTCACTAACTATAATTATATTTAAAGATGAAACGAATGACATGGAAAATTATGGAAAATAACGGATGGAAAATTAAATGGAAGGATACGTCAAAAATAGACACCAATGGATGATAACCAGCTTCACATGAGAAAGTAGATATTCCAGTAACTCCATGATTCAAACATTAGCTGTTAAAGTATTCTTGCTTCTACATATAATCCACTTCTTCATTCATTTCAAGGAACATTGCAACGTAATTCATCCCAGAAATACAATATTACTCCATGAACTTTGTGAAGGCGTTTCGAATAGTTTGCTTTTCCCCTTAAAATTGTAATCAAAGAAAGATCATTGCAGATGTAATTAGACGTTAAGAAAATTTGAATTATATCATAATATTTACAATGTTTAGGTGCATTTTATTAGACTTTCTCTATCTTTGTTTTTGAAAGAATTACATAAACACTATTAGCTTAAACTAAATAAATCAATTAACAACAAATATTTTAAAAATAAGAAATCTTGATTATCGTTAACTAATATTCATCGAGTTCCTGGTCAATAATTGTTTACTATGTAAACTGTTTTCTATGATTTATCACGTTCCTATACGCATTTATCAATTTCAGAGATTGAAATACCTGGAGAAATGAACATAAGAAATACCATAGAATATTTTATTCTCTGTGCTTATGATAACCAATTTGTTTAAGTTGTTAATCGTTTAACTTGGAGCACTGATGAAGCAAGTTGAATTGAGTTTAGAAGATGATCTTGCCTGATCAACTAAAGTAATATTTTTGTAATAAAAGACTTTTGCCTCCCGGAAAAATTCTGGCATGGCTGGCAAGCACCGTAACTTGCCACCAAGGCTGAGTCAAAGAAAGATTAAATTTGATATATTTATTTATATTTTTATTTAAAATATGAATGGGAGAGCAAGAATAATTACTAATTCTAAAGCCATTCTAATAGGAATATTTACCTGAGAACTATATAATCTCTATAACTTAACTAAGGAAAAAAATGTAAACAACTTAAAATATTTCCTGAAAGAGAATTCTGCGTGTCACTTCCTAAAAATTCTCAGTTGGTCTTGATGTTACATTTAATTTTTGCAAAAGAGTACTGTGTTAATAATTGAGAATGCATGTTGGAGAGCCTTCATTTCTCGTCATTTCCTTCCCAATCCTAAAGCACTAGGCATATTATTGAGAATTAGTTGACTGTTTTTTCTGATGTAGCTTCATTTCCTGTGTATTTTCCCATAAGGAGCAAGGCTGCCAAATGCAGCAAAACATTAAATTTTTGATTAAATAAATGATTTATAATGGATAAATAAATGATAAATGGAATTGTGGACTTTAACTATAATTAACTTTAACTGTGTACTTAAGATATGGATAAATTTCCATATCTTTTAAATAAAGTTAATAGAAATTATTTTCTTGCATTTAACTTTGGAAAGACCATTTTCTGAGTTTAACTAAATGTTCTTTAATAAATTGTGTAAGATTTCAATTTATTGCTCAATACAACATCTGACAGTGTTACTAGCTTATCAGAATTTTATACACACCATTATATTTCAATATCTCTTCTGTGAAAAGCAAATATTTGATTTATGAGATGACAGTGGGAATATAATGAAATACTTGAGGTTACTGAGCAGTACATGTTGAGTGCATGCCTCAATCCCAAGCTATCTGCTACTCAGTGCTTGCCTACATTCTTGAAATAGGCTAATGAAATGTTCTTTTTTTAAAAATATTGCAATATTTTTGTTACTCAACCTTAATTAAAGTCCTTCTCCATGATAAACATCTTTTTGTATCTGACAATGGCAACAAAGTTAGAGTTCAGTTTTTGCAAATGAATCTTCTCCAAATAAAGCATACAAGGGTAAGGTGAAAAGTTCTTGCCCTGAAACAGAGATGGCATTCCAATCAGCGAAAATTTATGATCCCTGCCTGAGCACACGAGTCATTAGTTCGTAAGACAAGTTTCAACTTGTTCTCTCAAGTAATTTGTTTACATGTATTGTTGCAGTAGATGTCTTTCGTGTTTTTCGTTAAAATGGATAAACTTGAATATCGTGCGGTCATAAAACTCTTCGTTTTGGATGGATTAATCCCTAAGGAAATTCATCCGAACTTGACAAAAGTGTACGGAGACTCTGCTCCTTCAATGTCAACCGTTAAAATGTGGGTAGCTGAATTTAAACGTGTTTGCACATCCCTCGAAGATGACCCACGTGAAGGACAGCCAAAAACCGCGACCCCTCGGAAACCATCGAAAAGGTGCATGATATCTTGTTGGATGATAGTCGAGTAAAGCTGAGTGAGATAGCTGAGGCCGTGGGGATATCGGAAGAAAGGGTGCGAAGCATCTTGCACAAAGAATTGGGGATGTGAAAGCTCTGCGCAAGGTGGGTTTCCGCATTTGCTGAATGCCGATCAAAAGCAAACACGCAAGCAATTTTTGCAGCAATGTTTGGACTGATTCAAGAAGGCACTGACTGATTTTGTTCGACGATTTGTCACCATGGATGAGACATGGGTCCACCACTACATGCCAAAAATGAAACAGCAGTCGAAGCAGTGGGTGGAAGGTGGAAGCAAAGAAAGCGAAGTCGATCACATCTGCCGGAAAGGTCATGGCCAGTGTGTTTTGGGATGTGAAAGGGATCCTGTTAATTGATTACCTAGAAAAAGGCAGAAAAATTACAGGCGAATATTACTCCAACCTTCTTAATCAGCTGAATGACAAAAAAAGAGAGAAGAGGCCTGGCTTGAAGAAGAAAGAAAATAATTTTTCACCAGGACAACGCACCTGCTCACAAAGGTGCATTGGCGATGGGAAAACTACGGGATTTGGGGTACAATTTGCTCGGCCATCCCCCCTATTCTCCTGATTTAGTACCCTCAGACTTCCATCTGTTCCCAAACTTGAAGAATTTTTTTCTGGGATGCGCTTTGCTTCCAATGAAGATGTTGAGAGGGCCGTAGATGGATATTTTCACAGTCTTAAGACTCTCACTTCCAGGAAGGAATACTGATGATTGAGAAACGCTGGACCAAGTGTGTTGAAGTCAATGGAGATTATGTGGAAAAATAAAATAATTTTTTTACTGAAAATCGCAGTCTTTCATTGTCAGGCCGAAAGAAAGAACTGTGAACATTAAACTTGGCTTAAGAATGGCATGTGCCTCCCTAATTATGGTTAACAAACCAGCTGTGCTCATTGTGCAACTGCTACGGTAGGTTAAGTCATACAAAATGTGGGCAGATGTTGCAACCTTGATGCTTGGAAAGTGAAATGGTTAAGTGATAATGGTAATTAGTTTGTCTTCAGATTTCTCTGAGTATAGAAGTGGTGTGTTGCTGCAATAAGCAAGCAGTGCTGTGGAGTCATTTGTTATTATGCCTTTATAGCATGTATACGATCCTGATCCCAAGCGATTTGTTTTTAACATCATGCAGCCTCTGTGTCTGAAGAAAAGAGATTGTAAAAAGGGTAGAAATTGAGAAACTGTGAGTAGGAAATAGTATTAAACGTTTTTACCTATTTAAAAAATTCTTGCAGTGTTTCCAAGGCAAGCAAAAAGTTTGTGCAAGCCAAAGGTTGTTTTCAATTGACAATTTATAGGGTAAGGAAAGAATTGTATATAAAACTATAAGGAATTTATGCCGCCATATAAAAATGGGAGACGTGATTTATGATAATTTTGTTAGATTGGGAGTGAGAAGGAAAGTGCAAAAAACATTTTTTTGAAATACTTAAAACATTGTGCTAGAGCACTTCATTTGTCTACAAAATAACTCTTAGTGGTTTCCAATATGCTTATTAAACCTCATGGCAGCATTCAAATTTGGAGCAGTAATCAGGCATGTAAGTTTGGCAACAGCATTCACCATAAGTACAATCACGGGCCAAAACTGCTGTGTATTTGGGATGTCACAGAAGCAGCCGATGCTCCAATACATGCAGCGCCAAAGATTGTTTAAGCGGAAGAAATAGAACTAACACCCTTGCTACCTGTATGCCCTCCTTCCACCAGCATTCCCCTTGCACTTCCCCTTACCCCTCCCTTTTTCCCCACACGCTGGTCAGTTCAGTACGCAAGGAATACAAAACAAATAAAATTCATGAGTGAAAAAGTTAAACTTTTATTGTAAAAATACCACAGATAATACAGCAATTATACAGATAAAAATACTTCAGATACAGTTAAAATCAACAATGAATTATCTCTCGGCAAATGGCCAAAACAAGTCCTGCACTAAATTTGAGGCATCAGCCTCAGTTTTCAGAAAAACAAAGCACATGTCTTCGTAACCAAAACTAACTTCATTGACTGAGTAAATCAATTATATATTATCTGAGTAAATCAATTATCAAGTATATCTTCAATCGGAGAAAAGCCTCTCATGATAGAAAGCCACCAGCACACTTATTTTGATTGCTTTCTCAAACAGAAACACCTTTATAACTGTTAACTGTTATTTATAACTGTCAACTGTATTCAAATTATCAACAAGATACACCTTTTCAAAGTCCACATATTGAAATTATTGACAAAGCACTACGTCTAAAGCAAGCCAAAGCACCTACCACTTTAACATAAGCATGTTTCTTAAGCAATGGAGTGATTGCTACCAAAGGGAGCTCAAACAATATAACCACAAGGCTGCCAAGACTAAACATTCAGTTAGTTTGTTTATGCTTAGCTTACTTCATCTGATTTGCAAAATTCAACAGAAAGATACACCTTTTCAAAGTCCACATATTGAAATTATCAACAAAGCACTAGGTCTAAAGCAAGCCAAAGCACTATTACTTCAACATAATCAACAACAAAAGGTGATGATAATGTGATACATTTCACTTGATGCTGCTTTAAATAATTTCATTATTAAATAAAAAACTTGTGCCCAATCCACAACTTACCATGTCTGGTCCTTCGCAATGAATAAGGGGAATCGCAGGGGATCCTTTCAATAACATAAAAGGCTTCCTATTCTTCATGTTGAAGTGTTTCCTATGAAAATGCTTTGAGCATAGGTAGAACCATTTTCTTGGAGATGGTTTCTACCCAACAAATTCTGCCCAAAAAGCATATCTGTAAAAGACATCAATGCACAATGCAGTTACATGCGTAAGCAAGATTTAAAAAAATTTTTGTCAACACTACGCTACAACAAATTAAAGTTCTTATTTGATATTACCTTCCTGGATCCTTTACTGGAGCAGCTGATATGATTTCTCCCTCAACTGCCCAACAACGTGTTGCGGAACATGCTCTGCCCCGTTTCGTATTCATTCCCAGACGTTTTCTCAGGACGTGCTTCTCAAACAAAAGCGTGATAGAAAATGGCGGGGTCCTCCATATAGCTGGTCCGAACGAGCTTGCGGATACAACAGATGCACTTAGCGTTGCTTAGCATTGAATTATTGTACTAAAAAGTATGACGCATAGGCCCATAAGGCTTTCTAGAGGGTGAGTGCAATACTACCAACTAAATGTGGAATGCTTTATAACAAGATCTAAAAATGTTTATCCTTGGGAAATCACTTTAGGGAAGGGGTATACCATTGAAGAAATTTGTTGAAAAATATTCGGCTCTAATGAAGGAATGTTTTAAATTGGAAACTTTTGTAAATAGCTGAGTGTCAATCTTTATTTGATTCTGAATTCTGCAGCTAATTCCTATGTTGCTCAAAATTCCAAAACATATTTCCACACCTCTCTATGATTGCTTAAGCTGGAAGAAATTATGAGGTCTATGTTATGAATTTGTATGGATCAAAATACTTACAATTTCATTTTTTTTTAATGTATGTCTTCAGTGTCATTACATATTAGTCTGCAGAGGAATTCTAAGGAAGAATGTAAAAATCTTTTCAGGATTGAAACTGCCAGTGATAAAGGAGAGAGTGTACCTGCTGTGAAAGGAAGCAGCCAAGAGCTCTGCTGCGTATGGAACTCTATCGCTCTGCGTCGTTTCACACTAATTGAGAGAGATTGCACCAAGCAAATTTTCATTGTGTACATATCTCAAGATGTAAGACTCTTGAGTTTTCATTAAATGTTACATTAATTCTCATTTTACTTTATCTTGAATCTCATATATGCATGCAATAAATGTCTGAAATATTTAGCTCCCTGTCGAAGCTTGTTTGACTAGTTCCTTTGTCCAATATTAGATGTAAATATTTCTACAGAGGAGAGCAGTATTTGGAACTGAGGATTGGGATTGAGTAGACAAGATTAACTTTGTGAGCCATCTCAAAGTAGCAGCTTTAATTAGTCGTATAAACTGCTATATTAAAAGTTGTGTAGCATTATTTATTTTTCAATGACAGCTGTGATTTTTATTTACTTTGTAATTATTTGAAAGGCTAATGTTGTTTCCCTTGGATTATGAGAGAATAGTCAATGTAAATGTGTAAGTGATAAGATTGTTATACTTTGTTTTTATTGATGTCTACTGTACGTGGATGAATTTATTTGAAGAGATTGTTTAACGCCAGTATTTCATGTTTTCATACTTCCATTTACCATTTTGTATTGTCAATTTTTAATGCAATGTTTGCTGTGAAGGTTTGTGATACTTAAATGGAAATGCAGTTCATATTATAAATAGAGGCACATAACAACAAAATGCAGCTGTGCTATTGTTCAAGCTGAAGGCTAAGTTACGACAATTGTGAACTATTTGTCGGAGTATTTTTTCTATGTCGAGGTATTAGATAAAGAGACCAATTCTCTTTAAGTTAAGGTAATGAACCTATGCACATTACAACAAATTGTTGAAGTATATCAAGATAAAAATTGTTACCCTTGAATAATGTTTTAGAACCTTTCTTCACACTTCAATAGTTAAGTTAGGTTTGTCAATGTTAGTCGGTAGAAGTGAAATGTGAATGATTTTAAATTCTATCATGTCATGATATTTACACAAATAGGATTACCAAATCTGTATAATAACATACGCAAACTATGTTAAATGAAATAACAATGCAAAACCAAAGAATCTTGAATACATTTTATGAATTTCTGTCTTTGTGTTTAAGGGTATTTTTTTATTTGCCCACCAAAAGACTTTTTTATGTTCTCAAACCATAAGGATGATCATGACAGTATGTGCCATTTTCAAAACATAATTTTACTTTGCTTTATTTCGCAACATTTATTTTTGTCTTTCCTGAAGTGTGTGCATTCCATTTATATGTGAAGAGCCTTTCTATTCAAAATGATGATCTCATTCTTGTTGCCTCTCTGGCCGTATATTCATGTATTAACTGTGACCATTTACAATTTATAATAATTGTGAGCCAATAAATGAATTGATTGGATGACTACCTTGTTTTCTTTCTCATTGTCCAAAGGACACTTGCCTCATGGAATTCCATGTACCTTGTATAAGAACAAATATGTTATCTTTGTGTCTTAGTTCCTTCTTTGTACCTTTATCATTCAACATGATATGAAGAAATATGAGTAGTCTAGGACTTTTACTTTTTTATCCATTAAAATAAAACTGAATTTTATTATTTAATGATTACTTTTATGAACTTATTTAGCTGGTAATTGATTAGTAACATATGTCAATACCAAAATTAAAAACCAAACATCTATGTAAACTGTCTCCAATTCATACGGTTGTTAAGTTCATGAAATTCAAGATTTCATAGAATTTGTCATTCTTCTAATGAGCTTGCAAAATGTAGTCCTGATATTTGTGATTTTGAGAGATTACTCTATGTTAATAATTTTCTGATATCCTCATTGTCTGTTTCTTTCTATGTAATGCAGTACCACCAACTGTTTATTAGCTAGGTTATCTAACTCTCAGCAATTACATCCAAATTTGTTACAGATAGGTTCACTATAGTGTTGCGTTATTCCACTTCATTATCACATCACAAAACTTATGTTGGTGGATCTTATTTTCATCATAATTAGAATTCATGATAGGGAAGTGGAATAGAAAATCAGCATTGATTGGTATGACTAAGGAAGTTATAGGCTTTAAGTTATTTTTTTGGTAGACTTTTTTTTATTTTAGATGAAGAAATGAGAGAGAGGAAGTCTGCCAAAGCCCGGAATAAACCCTCCCATATACCGGGCAGTTATCTGACCTCTTAAGCTACCACAACAGGACAATCTGTTCCTAAATTTCTTAGCCTAAGATGGGACCTAGTGCTTTGTTTGTTTTGGTGTCAGGTGCATTTATGTTTACTGAATGGGGGCAATAGGAAATGCCACCTAAGGTGAATGCTCACTTTTAGATCATAGTTAATACTTTTAGAGTACCATATGATGTCCATTCTCTGCATCTTACATGGTCTCTGGTAGTCTGGGGCAGAGATAGGCAATTGACAAATTCTGTCTGCATAACTTTTATCTTCCTGAAAGCTTTCTCTGATCCGTTTCTTGCTATATTTTTCACCTTATTCATGCTTTAGTATCTGAGCTGAAAATCACACTTTACTTTCACATCTTTGCCCTGCAAGCCACCATCGGCGTGTGGCAGGGGGTGTATTCACACCAACGTCCAGTTGGTGAAATTTTTTTAATTCTTATTTTTTCCATTGAATTAAATTTTTCATAATATATATATTCACTCATTGAATAGCTGGCCCGAACGAGCTTGCGGATACAACAGATGCACTTAGCGTTGCTTAGCATTGAATTATTGTACTAAAAAGTATGACGCATAGGCCCATNATATATTCACTCATTGAAGGACAAAAGTTCATTATTTGGATTAAAACATACGATTGTAACTGTGACTTAGGCCTCGGAAACGTGCAGCAACAAGACAAAGGAGCTAGATTGCTATCATTCGCTGCAGATAAGAGTAAGTCAAAACTTCAGCCGTTTTTCCAAATAGCCGGCTACGTTAGAAGATGAACCCCCCCGAATTGCGGACTTGGTGAACAACAGGACAGAAACTTAAAAATAGGAAGGTCGCGGTCGCATGCCGTCGACAGGCAAGTGACTGCAAGGGTGCAATTATTTAAGCGAGCTAAATTCCAGTGTTATTTCAAACCTTATGGCAAGGAATATTTTAGAAACACTTGCAAAAGCCAAAACTTGTACAAATTCCACAAAAATTGTAACTGTAAGGGTTTACCGGTTTCGGTGTCAAATCACCGTCATCAGATGGTGCTTTGATAATGAAGTTCCACCAAGTATCACTTGAGAAGATTTCAAGGGATATTTTTTTCGGTTCTTCCCATTGGTGCCTAAGCGATAACGCTCTTCTAACCCGGTTATATTCCAATCAAATATTGCAATGTACGCACATCTTTTAAAGGTGTTGGTATTGACACGTTCATATCGGCGGAGCATATGTCGTGGCCTCTCCTTGTTAGTGATTATTGTATAGTGTCATAGTGATGAGTTCTGAGGTGATGAATTTTTCGAAAAACCTCCGTCGGTAATGTTTCCCACGACTGGAGCGAATCTTCGGCGCTCAGGGCGAATTATGATGTAATATGCTTCAATGCGGAAGATTATTACATAAATATATTCATGTGCGATGGCCAACAATCAGTTCTTCCGAAGAATGAGAGGAAGAATGCGGCCTTTTCTTTTGAGAGAGAGAATTGCTTGTACGTTTTACGAGCATTCTGAGAGTCCCTTTCGTTAATGTCTAACTTTTATTTGGATTATGTAGGATTTTAGAGACTGCTATATTATTTCATTAATTTTCACATTTCATCAACATGTTGGATACAAATGTAAGATGTGCTTCTATGAAAGTAATATCACATCCATTTCTTTCGTTTTTTAAATCTTCTTTGCTCAAAATATACGTCTGCATCGCTGGATCTGTGATGTTTTCAACTGAATCCATTATTTGATTTAAGAATTCACTGCTTCTAAGACCACAGCTTGGAAACCTGCGGTCTTCGGGTCAAATGCGCCCGTTTCCGGGGACCATTGCGGCATTCTCCTTCAAAAAATTCAACAATTTATATAATTTCACTTTATCTCTTTTGTTACGCAAAGAGACAGTAAATGAAAAATATTTACCTTTAATTTCCTTGGTAAGTAAATTCCTTTTCCTACGTATAATTCTGATGCTGGAATCTGAAGATACGCAAAATGTCATTCTAATGCTGATTGAGGTTTTTCGTATAGCCTATTTTTTTCATGTGTGGTCTAATGTTGCTTTTGTCCCTTCAATGAAAATAGATTCCCCACCCGTCCTTGACCTTTCTCGATAGATGTTAACCCTTTTTTGGGATCATGTATAGTTTAATTATCCTCTATTCTTTCACGCTTTCCTCATAAACTCTCAATTACTGATTCTTTTCACCCTAGTAACCTTTTCATCCCATATTTCTAATACTCTCTCCTTTTCTAGTGTCTCTACCGTACACTCGAAATCGTACATTTTGCTCTCTCTTCTTTGTCTAATTGCCCACCTAGCAGTCTCATATTTCTCGAAGGTCTCCAAACTAAAACAATACATTTTTTAATAATTTCCGTAAGTATTTAAATACTTTCTATCACAATTTCTTCTTGTTATATTTTTAATTTTTCAATTTCCCGCATCTGTTGGGTAGTACAGGGAGCATTTATCGCAAATGAGATTTGTCTCCCTCCCCTCTCCAGAAACCTTGGTAGTTTTCTCGAAAACCTGCTCTCTGATAATTGCAAGAAAGGACGGTCGTGCCTGGCAGTGGACGTGTTTTGGACAGCGGAAGTTCGACGGCGACAACGTAAGTCTTCAAATATATGTACCTGCATATGTTCAAATACATGTAATACTGTACTTCATCTCTATTGACGACTGGGAGAGTTAGATACCGTATTTGACGGCATATAGGGCGCACCCTCATTTCAGTAGAGCACACACAAGAAAAAAATTAATAGTCCGCGCGAAATCGCGGCACCGCAACAACTTAAGTTATAGTCCCTTTAAGTACTTACGTTTCAGAAAAAGCCGAATATCTCCATATCTAGCCATTGGAGGATGGACCTTCGCATATAAGACGCGGGGTGATTTTTTAGCCATAATTTGGCGAAAAAGGTGCATCTTATATGCAGTCAAATGCGGTATATGAGTCATTTTACTCTTTCAAAATCTTACCGTTTATTATTATTCCTAAACTCAAATTTCAGAACTGGTGACTATAACCTGTAATTTTGCAAGATACTCTGCCAAATGTATCTCCAAAATGAGGCAAATTCGCCAGCTCACGTACTATTTTAGATTTGAACAGTAATTTAAATATTATCTCTTAGAAATTTTTATCTTATTGGCGCGAATAAAACGCTTCGTGCATTTCCACAGTAAAAGTAAATTGACGTCAGCGAGAAAATATGATCAGGCTGATGATGCTTTCGAAACATGTTGGTTTAAATTTGCTTTTATACCTAATTCGCGTTAGGAAGGCAATCACTCAGTCGCCGACTGCGCAGATGGGCCTAGTCCATCTCAGAAAATAGGGGAGGCAGCGCTTCCTGAGCAGGAAAATGCATTACGCATATTGGGAATTACTCCTCAAAAGGCCCCCATCTTCTCCACTTTTCTCCCTCTCTCTGGACGCCGAGTGCCTTCCTGAAGCCAATTAGGAAATACACTGTGGAAGAGTACGAAGCGCTTTATATCCATTTCTATGGCCATCCACGAGGTAAGGCCACGTTGAGTTTGTTCGTAATATTGAGTTAAGTTTTTACGGTGATATTTTACAATAAATCGGGTGTTCGTTTTCCTTTGCCTTGCCCCAGAAGCAGCTAAAGGCATTCGTTTCTGGTATTCCACCTCTCTTCGTTTCCTTTAGCTTAACTCTGGAATAACTTCGATTTGTTCTCAGACAGTTTCACTGACGGCAGTTGACCCGCCCACTCACCACTGACTTTCTAGCGGAGAAGGCGAATGGTTGCGGGAATTGGAAGAGCTTGTCTATGGGTCAGGGACGAGTGCGATCATTTATAAGTTGCGTGTGCCATCACACCAATTTCCCAACGAATTCAGCGACCTTCTACAAATTCTGAAATTGGAAATTGCGAAAACGACGAAAATTTACTTTTCGTTCCGGAAATGTTTTTTTTATCCGTCGATTGGTGTCGTCGGGTTATGCGATATCTTTCGATCGAATGACGAAATTTCAAACGTAGTGACTCCAGCCGTTGCCGATGAATTCTTTTATGAGATAATTCTCTATCCTGCAGCGAATCCCGTACGAGTAACTATCTCGGATACACTTCCATCATATCCTTAATACTTCGTGACTTATCAATCAGGTGTGACTTTTCGACCATTAATCCTGGCTCAGTGCGGTCTTCGGTATTGTTCTCATCTGTTGTGCTTTCTGCGGACATTCCATCAATGATTGTTATCGCCTTTGTTTCACTTGTACCAAATTTTCAGTGGCGAAGGTGTGCGGAAACGTGCGTCTGCATTACACTTTAAAGTTCCTTTGAAAAGACGCGATAGTCACGAATAACTTGTGCTGAAGGTTGACCGAAAACTCGGCTTTAAAGCAAAAACTAATTGATATCTATTAAAAAGACGATTCTATAGAAAATCTAATGTACAAAAAGTCATTAAAAGAAAAAATTAAATTAGAAAGATTTTAAGCCGTAGAGTGTATTATATTTTATTTCAATTATAAGTGAGCGCGTACCCGTGGGGTTGAGGGGCGCTCCCAACCGAATTCTTTCATTTTACATTATATTTTTATTGCTGTCCCGCATTTATGAAAATTGTTTTATTCGGCTAAAGGTTTATTATGTTAATGTGTTTTAAATTCCAATAAACTTTGGTCAAATCCGCCGAAAGTTGTACTGAGAAATTTATTGCAAATTTAAACTGTTGTAAACAATATGTGGTACTTTCATTAACATATTTCTGAAGGAGATTTCAATTTCTATCAGTAAATAAAACGACAAGATCTCTAATATATTTCATTCCAAATATCGAAATTTCATTCAATATCGAAACTTTAAATATTAATAGCATAGCAAAGAACTTTGCTAATATTAGTTTCTGGAGAAAGTTCGCTATTATTAAAATTATCAATACTCAAAAAAATACAGGTGAATACGTCCGATTTTCTTTGGAATGGTCCGTACGCACCCACAGCTGTCTATTTTAGCGTCGATTATAAATTAAAATATAGTTTCTAACCTTCAGGTCGTCGTTATGTAGCTCAGTACCTTAATTGGTACTACAATTGCAAATTTTACAACATTTTTTTGTTCGAAAATAATCGTATTTAAATTGCAGATACGTCTCGCACGCACCAGGCTACCCACA
This sequence comes from Ladona fulva, assembly GCA_000376725.2. Classification (NCBI taxonomy): domain Eukaryota; kingdom Metazoa; phylum Arthropoda; class Insecta; order Odonata; family Libellulidae; genus Ladona; species Ladona fulva. The sequence continues at coordinate 763,405 of KZ309230.1, read as the reverse complement.
ATAAAAATTTTAAATTTTGTTGTATCATTGGAGTGCTATTATTTCATTAGCTCACGTGGTATAAGTTGCATAATAATGGAGTAAATGATAATTTTTCCAAAAATTGTTTATTTATAACAATAATAATTGTTATTTATATTTATAATAATAAAAATTGTTTGTTTATAACAATTTTAATATTTAATATACGTTTTTGCGTGCTCATCGCAGATAGAGTTTTTACTTTCGTCGTATGCTTTTCTTTTTTTTCTTTTTCTCTTTACAAATAAATTGAAACAAAGGATCGAGTCTCTTGCTTTCCTCCTGAGTTGTCCAATGCATTTCCTCCGCCTTATTGATTGTCCGATTACACTGCGATCTTGGTCAATTCGCGCCACCTGTTAATTTTGAGATCAATTGTTGGTTTCGCCAGTTCTTCACTTAATTGTCGCATAAATCTCCGCCACCGTTTAGTTTTATTGGCATCATTTTGTTCTTTTTTTTCGACACATTCGATATGAAGGAAATGTGGCCACGTTTATCATATTGGATAACATTGCTAGTGGTCATGTAAAAGTGCGGCGTAATTAGTGACCATCTCGTCCACAGTATCTAAAACTTCTAAAGCGAAGGAAGGGACGCTGTTATTCATCTATTCTGCATAAGCTAGTCAAGCGTCCGGGGGATACGGAATATTCGCTTCAGTAGATTTGAAACACATATTTTCCTACGGATTTTTTATTATGAAAGAATTTGCCATATAAGTGTTTCACAATGGAAATGTTTCCTTAGAAACAGTTTCCCTATAATACATTCGTTACATGCATAATTTAGTAACAATTAATGATTGGCTAAAACGATTTTCCTAAGCTACTAATATATGTTTGTTGTCATTCATGTTTTGCTACATAATCTGCTTCCACGGAATTTGCTACTGAAGCATTTTTATTCAAAATATTTCTTTAAGATATTTTCTCCTGTAGATTTGCGATAGTAACAATGAGTTAATGCTACGCTGCATTGCAAGATTTCGCGTGGTATAAGTGTATTAAGAGGTAACTTATCATTCTTAAATTTTCCTTACATAGCTGGTATCATTCCTTAAGTTTCAAAATAGATAAATAAGTAAATGGTGCAATATGACCTAAGATGTCGACGCACCTTAAACAGTAAACAATAACAACATAGCCAGATGTTCCGACTTTGGTGAGATTTTCCCTTTATAATTTCAACGATAATTATAATGAGAATGTTTGTCCCGCCTTATCTTTTGAAAGCCCCGCTGTTAGACATCCTTATGCCTACAATCACAACCTTCGTAACAAACGTTGCAATGGTCGAACACGGATCGTGTTACATTCGAATTATTTACTTAGATATACCTTTTAGCATACTTTTTACTACATGTAAAGTATACAAATTGTAAGATACCTTCCGCTCTTTACATACATCCATATACTTTTTTTAAAAGACGTTAAAGTAACGTTTTACAATGTGACTAATAATTTCATAAGTTACGCTCTCATAGTAATTGCGTTTACTGCGGTTAAGTTGTTTGACTGCGGCCGAATTCGTTGACTGTTTGCGCTGCAATAATAATTGTCTCTCGTGCTCTTGCAATGTTTAGTTGTAGCAACCTTGAAAAACTTTAATATATCAGATCTTAGCTATGGGGCATTCCATGTCAAGTGGACCAATTTTAGAGAAGTGCCCCGCTCGACCATCACCGATTTCATTGAAATTTTGTGTGAACATAACTTCATATTCTCTATGAACATTTCCCAAGTTTTACATCCATCGATGAAATATTTGCTGAGATACAGTCATTTGTTTGACCCCCTACCGCAGCCTTCTACAGTTAGACATCGATTTTTAGCAACTTTGAAACACGTTATCTCAGGCAATATTCCGTTGGGCAAAACAAAAGTTGGTATTCTTATACAACCTATGTTGCTCTATTACACAAAATAATAAGAAATCTTTTANCCAAGCGTATACGGTACTCTTCTTTCATAAGGGCAATAATACCCTGATCTAGGGGCTGAAGACGGCTCGTTGAGTTTGCTGGAAAGAAGCAAACCTTCACGTGGCTGAGCTGAAATTCACCTAGGTTATGCGCTGCACAATTATACATCGCAAGCAGCACCTGTCGATTCTATACTTTGATAGGGCGATTAAATTTCAAGATCCACTTCTGATATGTGATTCCGTCGCTCCTTTTTGTGGTGATAATAGTCAGAGGGCAGCTCATACCTGTCAACGTGTTTAAAACAGCGTGGATTTTCCTATCGCCCACACTCGAAGCTTTTCATTTGCATTTGAATTGCAGGTGAGAACAAAATCTTAGTTGGTTGGTACGGACGCACTTTAAGAGAATGAAGAGATTATAGGACATCATATTGAAAATGTTCCGTGGGCCCTTCTTCTCCTGGAGACGAATGAAATTCAGAATTCGTTTTCATCTGGTTCGTGCACTTTATTACCCTTGTGAGGAATTCCCGTGACGTTTGTGGAAATCTCGCAACTAACACCTAAAACATTTGAAGTCATCAATCTCAAGGTTAGCAGCAATAGAACTTCTTGAAGAATAACACTACACCACAAGGATATGTTCTCTGACCGCATATGCTTAAACCACTTCACTAATTCTACTTCAACATCATGATGACGAGCTACGCGTGTTCGTTTAGCTTTATAAGCATATTTATATATAATTTCCGAAGTGTCCGTCCGTCCGTCTGTCAGAAACGGTTAGATTTAGAAACGCGGTAAACTGCGTTGGATTTCTAATTATTATAATCCCTGGGCAAACTTGATTTCATCCCCGGAAACACCTGGTGTCTAACCCCGGAGTTAATAATCTGTTTCCGTAAGATTGCACGCGATTTTTCATTTTCGAGAGTGCAAGGCTTTCTTCTTATAAAAGTAATTCGAAAAAGTTTCGAGAAGGTCTTTCTTCGTAAACGCTAGCTGAATATACCCTATTTTCGGCGTCGTAACGAAATTCGTAATATTTACAGTCAATTATTAAACTAACGGAAAGCATTCGGAAGGTGAAACTTTTTATTCTTACACTTTATAGTAGTATAAGATACAAAGTATCGCGTTAATGTAATGTTTTTTTGCAGAGAAATGAGTTAGAAATTCCTTGAATGACCAATGAACAAAAATAGCGATTCTTTTTACTAAAGGCTCCATTTCATCGTCCTTTTTTACTTTGGTAAAAGTAATTTAGAAATGACTATCAATGAATGAATATCAAAAGAAGGAAAATCGTAAAATATTCTAATTTGTTCGTGGAATATCGATTTGGATTCAAATTGCGATAAATTGGACAAAATCAAATGTTTTTTGGTTACAAAAATACTCATTGTTATCGGAGTACAAATAACAGCGACGATTGTTGAATCCGAAGATATGAGTTTTTCGATACGTTGTGGATTTAGGCTCATTTAAAAATGATAGTAATGAGCCCATTTGAAATGGAGGTATTTTTATGTGATTTAAACATTAATATTGACAATATAAAATCACAAGGTTTCGAGACAAAGTACAGGCGTTTCTTAATTAGCTGCATTTTCAAAAGGACACATATATTGCTTAGTCAAGACAATTGAGGCGATGATACATCAAGTTAGCTGTATTTATAAGCTCAGTGGGAAAGGAAATAGTTTAGGATGACTTACGGTTAAAGTTAAAAATTCGGTTAATGTTAAAAATGTCTTGTTTCCTAAATTAGAGAAGTAAAGGCACCCGTTCAAACAAAATCGGAACAGTATCAAGAATTCCATTGAAATATAGTATGTTTTGTTTTTTTTTGCGATTATGTTATTAATTAACTCAAAATATATTACGCTGCTATTTCCGGAATTACTTTCACTCAATAATATACAATACAATACTATAAAATAGTATATAATAAATATTTAACGATTTTGACTAACTGTATATTTTTATGCTAATGTTGCAACAGAGCAAATTTCATTACATTACATTCACTACATTAGGAAATGCACGCTGTCGATAACGGGAGGCGATCGTCCTATTCCCAATGGGCTCCCTTATGAAGAGAAAGAGAGAGAGAGAGAAGATAACAATTTCTCTCGTACTCTAACCCGCAAACTTCCAGCGAATGAATCGTAGTAGATATCGAGGCGTATAACGAATTTTCTCACCCAGAGAAAGATGTGTAGAAATAAAAGCATTTATTATTACGGAGAATGACGGCCTAAAAAGCTTCGATATATATCAACTCCTTGCAAGGGTGTAGCCATGATTTGTCCATGGATATGGTAATTTTATTTTTACAATATTTTTTATTATTATTATCACTAGTAAACGCCCCCGTCAAGCATCACGGAACATAATTTAGTTTAAAAATCTTATAACACTTATAATATTTATTCTACTGTTTTCAAGTCAAGAAAGCCTATTTTACGTACATTTCTTATAAAAATTATAAGAACTTATTATCTCCGTGCACTTATATGGNGGGGTTTTTTATTATTTATTAACCTGCCCTTAGCCACTTGGTTACTAATTAGTTATTTATTTTAAATATACCGAATGAGATAAACATTTTGAACATTTCATGTAAATAAATATAGGAATAGTGATTGCTAAGAGAAAATATGCGATGAATTGCAACGCATATACGATAAATTAGATTGCTAATAATTGAAATAATTGAAAATCTTGAAACTCACAGTCTTTGAAATTAAAAAATAGCGTGATGACATAAAAAATATTTATATAGCGATGAACTGAAGATTATTAATTGTTTTGGAAAAAGATGTGATTAAATGAATCATTTATTATGTTTGGTAATTCAAATCAACATAATGAAAATATTTGTGAAGATACATTTCTTAAAATATAAAATAGTCATTTGCGTTTTATTTTATGCAGATATTATACACGCCATGCGCGCAAATATTTTATAAATTCTTTTAGTCACATAGGTCCATATATAATAGACATATGACAAGTCAGATGAATCATATTTATATACAAATAACAGATCCACATAAGTACAGTTTTTTATTTTCCATTGGAACTCTCTTTCCAGTAGTTATAAGTATGTAGTCAACTATTATATGCATAGAAGTGAGATATCCAAGAATAATATATAACATAAGGATTAGGTAAACCAAACACAAAATTATAGAGTGAAGTAACACAATGTTAATATACACGTGCATATTTCTATGACACAGTTATGTGCAAGCACCAAGATTTAAAAACAGACAAAAAAAACAAACACTCATGTTTATAGAAATACAAGGTATATAATGATTTATAAGAATAATACATCCATAGGATGCTTTGTGTTAGTCGTCCGAATATTCTGTAATCGAGTAGTAGGTTTTTTCTAGGACATATTTTTTCATTTTGTTTTTAAAAATTGAAGACTTTCTGTGGATTTATTTTAATTGATGGGGTAGATTATTGTACACCATAAATATTACCACCTTGGACGCAGGGGCAGTGAGCTTCAGGCGAGCGAGCCTTGAGAAGAGAGAGAGAGAGGAAAAACATGGAGGAGATACTCCGAGTCCCAGCTCCGCTTGCAGTGTTTGCGTGGATTTTTATGTTATTAATATTACAATCATGTATTAGTATCCATTTTTTTGGCATTAACGTAGCAGAATAGTATTATACCAACACCGATGTCGGAATGCATTAATTCAGTGATCCCTTCAGATGTTCCTTGGAGTGAATGAAGAAGTTGTGGATTATTTGTAGAACCAAGAACACTGTAACGGTTAATGTTTAAATCACGGGAATTGCTGGAATATCTATTCTCTCATGCAAAGCTTGTTATCATTCATTAGTCTCTAATTTTAAAGTGTTCTTCCATTAATTTTCCATCCGTTTTTTTCCAATATTTTCTATGTAATTCCATTTATCTTTATCATAATTACTGATTGTGAATTTTCTTTTGATTTTCATTCATATTGAGTACCATTCATACAATTCTGGTTAAAAAGCTTACTTAAGGCGTTCTGGAATCCTAGTTATCAATCAAACCATGACTATGAATTATTATTATTACTTTTACTCAGCGCATTACTCTGAAAATCATTTTAGTATAATAATGGAAAATTTTAGAAAATGAATAAACGTTCAATTTTAATGGCACCATTCAGATTTTCATCTGACCTCTCTTTACCGTAATTAAGGTTTGATGACTGTATATTTTGAAACAATCGCCTCAGAACCACCCGTACAAAATTAGTGGAACGAATTTAAATGTAGTCGACTCAGTTGAATATCTTGGAATCACCCTTACAAATAATTTAACTGGAGTACACATATTCGAAAAATATGCGGTAAAGCAACTGAAAATCTCGGCTTTATAAAGCGTATTGTTGGTAGATGCGATGAAAAGGTTAGAGAGCGATGCTATTTCATGTTAGTTTAGCCCCATCTGGAATATGCGGCGAGTATATGGGACCCAGAGGATGAAACGAATGCTCGCGAACTCGAGAAAGTGCATCGCAAGGCGAAAGTGCTGCGATAGAAAAGCAAGCGTTACGCGGATACTCTCAGATGCAGGTTGGGATTGCTTGCTAAGTTCAGAGAAAGTACATTCGCAAATGACGTAAATGGTATTACGCGTCCTCCTTCGGCCGATCCGACAGTGAGCGTGAAATAAGAGAAACAGATGCGAGGACTAGTCGTTTTAGGGACTCATTCTTTACGCGAACGATACGCGACAAAAAAAAATTAAAGAGGTAATTCTACTCTTGGTGTTTACACCCCCTGCCACACGCCGGAAGGTGGCTTGCAGGGTATTTACGTAGATGTAGATAAAAAATTATTTTTTCCTGCATTCACATTTTCCTTATTTACTCGTTTCAAACATGGTCTTGCGTGCTAAATCACGACACACTAAATCATTATTATTTCATTGAAGTAGCAAATGCGTAGGGCGTTGCAAAAGTTCCCGAAAATCTTACGTAGTCGTTCATTATCAAAAACTTGCAAGAACGCTGCGCGACATTTTAACTCGATTTTATTTCAGTCTCAAAGTATCCGCGGGCGCGGTCAAGTTTGATTCCTTTTTGAACGTTCCTTGCATTACTTAGGATTAACGCTTCCATTCGTAACCCACACCTTCAACCATTACTTTATCCATGAAGCTGATGAGAGAGGAATAAAAATAACTTTTATGCGTTACGTTGTACATGATAATAATAATAATTCGACTTTTTTAGTGCGAGATTGGGACTATCAAGTCTCTTCTTACATCCGACCCTTATGGTTATTTAAAGAACGTAACGTTAGAACAACGAAACGGGCATAAGCAGCGTTTAATCTTCTCGTATCATGGAGAGTTGAAACAGTGGATTTTGTTCTTTCAAGGTTTCAAGGAAATCCCTCTTTGTTTTATTCGTTGGATTCATTGGCAAAATGATTTGGTTCGGCATTTTGATTACAATTTACTCTTTATCGTATAGTGATCATCGCTAATTTTAACTCAAACGTATTCATGAAAAATCTCACGGTGTTAATGTAGCGATTATTTCTTCCTTAATGTTTTACGGGTCATTTTGGAGGAAAGGGACCAAAGGCCACAATAATTACAGGTTGATTTTTCTTGGTATCTATTTATTCATAAATTTATTTCAACAACTTAAAGTTAATTCAACATCAGATATAAAAACACAGGACAGCATTGTTTCCAACACGTTTCGCTCTTCAATTCACTGCAATACGATCGAAAATGTCCTTATTCGTTATCATCCTTTCATTTTACCCATAATAGAAAACAAAAACGGAAGTGTTCGCCGCCTGAAAATTAATCAATAAAATGAAAACAATCGAGAGTAAAAATCAGCTCCTTTAGACAAACTTGGATTCGCCAAGAATGCGTAGCGGAACTCACAATCCGAGAGAGAGCGGGGAAATGGGTCACAGCAGCTACACGAGGAAGCCAAACATGGACTTCCTAAAGGTCCGGTTTGAGCGCATCCGAAGAAACCAGTTTCCTGGTGGCAGCTTTCAGTAAGTTTCAAATGGTGGTTGCTATGGTAGCATTTTGATCGGAGCGACGTTTTCATCTTCCGATCAAAACGAGAAGATGATTCAACGTCGGATAAAAGTAACGATAAGAAATCAAAATTGCCTCACTTCTCTAAATCCCCATCATGCGTCAAGCGTGACCGGGTTCTTACGTAAAGACGACTCTTTTCTTTCGGCTCCAGTCAAATTATTAATGGATTGGGGGAAGATTTAGAATCAATCCGAAGAAAATCTAACGAACGATTTGGACCAAACGAGCGCTATCGCTATTTTGAAATATCAAGATTTAGTCACTGACTTTCAACAATGGCCAAGTGGACTTTAAATTCTGTTCATATGACTGTATGTTCATTTAATTATACGCAGACATGGACACATACACGGATCAGTGGAGTCTGTTTACGGGCATAATCTCTTGCGCAACAGCCTCCTATGACCTCATCCCCCACACTCATTTCTTTGAATACTGGGTGAAAAGCGATGAACTCTCGGCGATCCGCCGCAAAGCCCACTTTGTGTCGAGGAGGAATCGTGAAAAAATAGCCGTTGGTCTTCCCCTCACTTCGATCTGTTTAAATACATCACGGAACAGCTCTAAATCTAAATCAATACTGGTTATTTAGTGAATTGATGAAAGTATAATAAATCTCTCTCTGCGGGGGAATTTACAGTGGGATGTTAACAGCTGAGAAGCGACGTTGTTGGGGAAAGATCCTCTCCTTGATTCTGCAAATACCACGTCGGCAGAGCTTCAGTTCTGAAAATGAACAATATGAAATTAAAGATCTCAGAAACTGCGTTGGTTATAAAAAAATATTTGAAAACTACTTTCTAATTGAATCCAACTTCTTTAGCATTCCCTTGAACTCCCAAAACTATCATCGCACCTCTATCCTAACACAAGAAATTTTTATTTGCGAAAGACGCACTATACTATACTACTCTGGTACTTAGATGGAGCATATAACGTAAATTAAAGGAGATAACGGTAGAGACATATCACTTTTAAAATTCGGCACTTACACTATAGCACTTACAACCTCAGGTACTCTCTTAACTTTTGTCATTTCTGATTCACTGTTTAATGAACAAATTAGTATTGCCGAAAATGGTTCGACAGCTGAGGTAATTTCTCACATTTGAATTCCAGCCGAGAATCGATCCTGGGACTGCTTTCACCAAAGGCGAACGAGCTACCCACTTTGGGAGCCCCTTCGACGAATGCTTTTGCTTTTCTTTCTTATTGCCTTAATTTATCATTTTTTCACTCTTCGACCATCTTTATTGCTACCTTTCCTATTATATTTTTGGTTGCATACCATTTTCTTTTCAAATATGGCGTTCAGAGGTGGACTTCTTCCATATTGCTGCTTGTAAAATTCAGTGAAGAATAAGTAGAACATGATGGCATGCAATCCGATCCACCAGATGAAGAACTTGGGGTAGTCGCAGCTCTCGTGGAACAGCAATTGAAAGGAGTGGAGCATTATGACAACGAAGTGGATCTGAAGAAAAAAAAGAATTCAAAATCATCACTTTGGACATTATTGATTGCTCAGTACCATTATCCTGAAAATATTTATGGACCGAATGTGGCTTTTAAGCAAGGATTAAAGGGATTAAGATTTTAATCCGAAATATATTGTTAATATTTGTACCAATCATTTCCAATTATTATTGCGGATCAAGTTGTAAGTCGTCACAGATCTCACGTAAACACAAATAGATCACAAATCACTAATACATCACACATCTCTTATAAATAAACTGCCAGAAGGAATTGAAAATATAAAAGAAAATGGTGAAAATGAAGTAAAAGAATAAACGTTTTCACTTAAAGAGCCCATATACGAATAATATCTGCATATGTAGCGTATTAAATGATCAGTTTTCATGAACATGTTCATGCTTTAAAACCATCAATCACATGCAAATATAAATATTAATTTTCTATTTTCGTAGAGTCGAACACATGAATCAGGGATGAATGAACAGGTTCTTGTGTCGTAATATACCACACCCCTATTTAAAATCTATCAAATCGAATTCACTTATTCGCCGATTGCTACTTACCATTTGTAGCGAAGTGACGTGCCTCTTCCACCACAAGTACCTCTTCATGTTTGGGCCAAGTGTTGCCAGCAAATAGTAAGAATACATAACGACGTGCACGCCTGTATTCAAGATACCGAAGAAAGTGCTGTGGCCGCCTGCAATGACATGTTGAATTTTTAGTTATGTTTGGAAATGAGTTTTAATCAGTATATTTAACCGCATTAAATTACGTTTACTTGTATTTTTTCGTCACATTTTCCTAATAATGAAACAGTAGATTCGATAATTTTGGTGCTGAGATTCCGATTTGGGGATTAACCGCGGGGGTCCGAAGGGTTCTGTGTGCCCATTTGGTTCGCATTCAATGTCGTTATTAAGGAAGTTGGGAAATCTATAATGCATGTACGTATACAGTTTAGAATCAGTTTATTCGTTCCATCATCATCATCCATCCATTCTCTAATTCAGGGTTTCCCAAAGTGTGTTCCGCGGAACACTGGTGTTCCAGGAAGAGTTTTTAAGTGTTCCGCGGAAACTTACGAAGAATGACAATTCTTGTATGAATTTCAGTTTTGAATTAAGTTATAACATATTTTAAAAATCAGGGGCTCTGGGGATCCCCTAATCAGGGGATTATATGAGAAGATTGTGTTTTCAATAAACCCTTGACTCTTACTTTAATAAAATCGGTTATTACTAATATTTACTGACAGAAAAAGTAACCAAGGTATTCCGCTGATATCATAGAATTGATAAAGTGTTCCGCCGGAGGGAAAGTTTGGGAAACTCTGCTCTAATTGATTGACTACATTTCAGCAAGGGTAACTAAAGAGGCTTGGCTTCACTTTGAATAACACATTTTTATTTGCAATATTTTTTTGAATTTACGCTCGAATCTACTTGTATGACGCACCCAAGAGGTATTTTAGACGGGAGAAAAAATAATTACGCGACCATGAAACATATTTTTCAATTCGCCGTTACACCTGTTGCGTTGGTTGGTTGAATTCTAAACTTAATAGAATGCAGAACTCTTTAGGAAGTCATTAATAAGCGTTTTCTTTATTAATCGTAGCTTACTGATGAAGGACAATGCGAGTGTTAATCATTGCTTACGGAAAGGACGTTAACTGGCACGGAAAACTGAATTATGGCTTTAAACTTCACCTGCTTTACGATAATACATTTTGGATCACGAATCTAAGACGCATTCAATTTTTGGAAGCTCTTAACTCACAAAGGTATCTTAGATCGAAGAATATACGGCGTGAGTTTGATGATCAGTATTAAGGTACATTTTGAAAGTTTCTTTTGTTTTTCGGATGATCTGAGGAAAATCATTTCACTGTCTTCCCAGAAGCAGTGGAAATTGCAATTTTCTCTGACGTAAACAAAGAGAAAATAAGATTGCAATTTCCTGCAGAAGTTCCTTCTCCGTTCTTTCCTATCCATTAATCTGAGGAATTTTGTCATACAAGGGATTTTTTGACCAATGAAAGATTGAATTTCAACCCAAGTAGTATTTGAGCCAATATCCTAGATTAATAACTATTCTAACATTGTGCTAATTGCTCACCTGGAGTGAACTTGACTCCAAACCACACACTCAGTGGCATGACTCCGTGGTGGATCACATGCAGGTTACTTATGTGGTCGTTCTTCTTCCTCAACACGAACGAAAACTGAAAAAGACGAACTTTAATCAATTACGCAGTGATGTTAACACGACTTGTAACGTTTATAGTGGTAGTTATACTTGTTAGGTAGTGTAGAGAAAGCTTACTCAAATTGGGGAGGGAAAACTAATCAATAAAATAACTGCGTTACCGAAACATATTCATGTAGCAATTACTTTTGCTTTCAATTTGTAGAAAATTAGGTTCTTTTTGCTTTACGATAATTTAGGTTGCTTGATTAGTGGGAAGATTACATGTAAAAGAAACCCTGACGAATTACAATTTACAACATTTCCGAGACTTGTAGTTCGGTCGCCTCCTCTCCTTTGAAAGATTCGTCTAAGATATATTTTTCTTTAGAATCGGGTACTGTTTCATATTGGATATAGAGAAGAATCGATAGTAGAAAACATGTTCTAGAGCCCAACAACCATTTAGAGTAACGTAGCGCCCGGGTGTATAATGAGTAAGAAACCAGGGTTAATCAATTATGAAAATGAAAACAACTCACCGTATCGGTGAACTCGGTAAGTTTGCATATGTAGTACCACCAGCATAGTTCGGCTACCTAAAGAAAAATAATGAGAGATGCTTTAAAGGAATCACTTTCATACATGCCTATCGTTTTTGGGAGAGAAAGTATGTACTATCTTTTAAATCTATGTCTTCATTTCCATTTTTCAAAAATTGATTTGTTCGTTTATATCATTGATTTATCAAGTTCAATTTATTAATGGTTAGGGGTGATCATTTCGCAAAATATTTATCTTTAAGAGAGAGAAAACGAGAACGAAGCGTAAGGACAAATCAATAGGTCGTCCCAAATGTTTCTTTTTAGCCAAGAGAGTTTCATAATTGATTGACATGGTGATAATTGATGATTGATAATCTTAATTGCCAACTGAATAATTTTAATTGATAATTTTCCGCTATACTCGGTGGACGATTTCCAACTGACTGTATGCAGGAGGAGGATCGTAAACTCTCATTTAGTGGTACTGCCGATCACTTCCACTGATCTCAAAACATTCTCCGAGTTTCCATTGATATTATTGCTTCTGATAGTTCCTCGACAATTTAGCCTTTCAGTTTCCTGGCAGCATTTTCTTGCATTTGTTTGTTCCAATACTTAACTTGTCCTTTTGTATATTGATAAATATTGAGTTTACCGATCGATTTCTCCTCTCTGACTGGATATTTTTGACAGCTTAACAATCGCTCAGACTGTTTGCTTTGTCCTCTCTTAAAATCACACGTGTTGAACTTTGAGGTCCATTTTTACTAATTGTCATATTTATTTCAATGTGTATTCGCTACTTCGTATGAAATTTGTAAGAGTAATTCATAGTTAACCTCGATGAATTTGAATTTTGATTTTAAAGCTACAATGATCTCTCAATTTAGGTGCTAAAATAAGGATTCAAAGTGAAAAAGGAAGAAATGACGATGAACTCACTCTGACAGCCTCCGGATTGTAACTGTAATCTACTGGTTGGCATCTGAAGCTGTAGTTCCGGCCAAACCACCGCGAGACACCCTGAGGAAAGCAGAGGTGAAATGGATTACAGTCATCTAAATACATTATAATGCTTATTAAAATAATTATAGCATTGAAATTATTTAAGTCCAATCTAATAATTCAGACTCCACATTGTGATTGGACTCCATCGAGTAAGAGAAGGAAACAAAACATTCTTTTTTCCGGCACATAGTGCGTCTTACGCGAAAAGGTTAGGCTGAAAGTTAGTTTTCGTTCCTTCTCCTACAGTTTAAGTCTTCGATATACAGTAATTTATTACAGTTCTATGGCACGATTATTACAGCAGTGGCGGCTTGGAGTTGTAGTGGTTAGTTTGTTCACCTAGATGTCCAGTGTTCGAATCCTGGTTTGGGCATAGGTTTTTTTGCTTTAAAGAGAAAGGTTAATTGTAAGACACCAAAATTCGCCTAATATATTCAGTATTATTATTTATTAACGTACATGCAGTTACAGTGTCTGATTTGCATATCTTTATTGACCTTTTGATCGCATGTCCACCTTGGACACATTTAAAAGTTATTGCAGACATCACTTCTACGGAGCCTAACGCAAACAGTCAAAATTGTCAATCTTTAAGTCCCCTCGCCTTCCAACATCAGTTTCGCCCGCAACAGCTGTGAAAGTAATGAATTTCTCGAAATTGTCATTTAGCGATTAAATTCATTAAAATTGTACAGCTAAGGACAATACACTGCCCTTGGATTCAAAAGCGTAAATGACCGGCGATTTGCTATGATTCACACAAATCACTTTTATTCTTCCGCTGAAACAATTGAAATGAAAATTTTCCTAGTTAGTAATTACGAATGCTGCAATTCCCACGAATTATTTTCTTTACAGTCGCATGAAGTAAAGCGTTTTCTGCGCAAACCGCTGCTTAAGTACTTTAGAGATAATTGAGGGAGTAAGTTTAGGCGATTATACTGAGAAATTAAAATGAAGAATCCGCGTATTTTTCTATTCTTATTCAAGGATTTTTGCTCGAAGGTTACCTAATTAGAAGTAACGAGGAAAAGTCGAACTTCTACTAACCACAATATTGATCGGAATGTTTTTCAAAACATTCCAGATATTCATTTTAATAGGAATTTGTTGACGATTCTCACCTCTCTCATAGATGTGAAGCGAATGCCTTGACTGTGCTCAGACCCTCCTCAAGATAAATGGGAATAAAATGTTAGCCAAGGCTATCTGTATATCTGTATAAAAACTATCCGATAGGAAACGATTTACTAGGGAACTACCATGATATCATGGCACAATGGACCAAATAGGTCTAAGTGCCTTTGGCCCTCTATGTAGGGACACCGCCTCAGCATCATCATCACCATGATATCCTTTGGAAAACATTTCTGGAGAACAATGATAGGATAATTCCAAAGGAGAAACGGACATGAAAAAGACATGGACTCGAACACGGGTCTCCCAATACTCGAGTCCCGGTTCCGTCAGACATTTTTCATGTCCGTTTCTCCTTGGGAATTTTCCTAGGTGCACGCCTTATCGTGTCAAGTCACCTTAACCCTTTTCCTTGTGTGACAGGATTAGCGAAACTGAAGTTAGAATCTATTGGAAGACTTTCAGTGAGTTCACGACTGCTATTTAGGTTGGAGCTCTTGTCCATTAGTACCGAAGGAAATGGTCTGTTCAACAGAAGCTGCACATAAATTGGTAACAATGAATAAACGTGTACAAAATATTGATCTCCAGACAAAACTTCAGATATTGGATGAATTGGACCGCGGAGCTTTTAGTAAAACTCAGATTGCTCATTCGTTTGATATTTTGAAATCTACACTCTCTGTAATAATAATAAAGAATACAACATGACGTTGCGTCAGGCAGCATTGGACACAAAGCTAAGCGATTACTGATAGCTCGTCATCAAGACGTTGAAGAAGAAATAGTGAAATGGTTGAAACAAAAGCCATCAGCGGATGTAACCTCAAGTGGACCAATTCTTCAGATTCAGTTGCTTCAAAGCTTGGGGTTGATGACTTCAACTTCTCTACTGGTTGGATGTGGCGTTTACAGAAACGTCACGGGATCTCCTCTCAAGTGATACGCGGAGAGGGCAATAAAGTGCACGAACCAGATGAAAATGAGTGACTTCTGAATTTCTAGCGTCTGCACGAAAAGCACGACCCACGGAGCATTTTCAACTTGGATGAGTCTGTGACGCTTTGTAATCTCTTGCCTAACAGTCCTTTAAATATGAAGGAAGAGAAATGTCATGGAGGCGTACGTAGCAAGCAGAGATTAACCTTTGTTATCACCTGCAATTCGGATGGGAGTAAGAAGCTTCCCGTGTGGGCGATATGAAAATCCTAGAGCACACGCTTTTCGAAATAAATTGTCCGACCTAAGCTGCCCTGTGACCACAAGAATCGACGGAATCGCATTCCGGGAGTGACATTTGAAATTTAATAGCCCTACGAAGGTATAGATTCGGCCGGTGCTGCTTGCGATGTACAATTGTGAAGCGCATAACCTAGGTGAATTTCAGCTCAGCCACGTGAAGGTTTGCTTCTTCCCAGCAAACTCAACGAGCCGTCTTCAGCCCCTAGATCAGGGTATTATTGCCCTCATGAAAGAAGAATGCCGCATCCGCTTGGTGCGAGCTGTAATCTGCGCAGTGGAAAATAACGATTCTATCGGATAGGCTTAGATGCAGTCAGAGCGATCGCAGCAGCTTGGGAATCTGCTCTTGGGAAGTATATTAAAAGTCGATTTGAGAGAGACTGGACCCGCTCGGACGAGAATCCCATAGACGAAGGCGCAAATGACACGACCGAGGAGAGAGAGTTGTTGGGGACATTCGTGCCGACCGAAGTATGACTGGAGATGGAAAGCGAATTAGTTTCCTTAATATTTTCTTCTTAAATGTTATTCCCTTTACCAGAATGGATTAAAATTCGGAAACCACTCAGAAGTTGACAATCAAGTCGCCGTTTGCAGTTTTCTTGAGGAAGAAGTAAATGAAGTCGAAAAATGTTCTTCAGATGAGAGTGAAAAGGAACCTTTGGAGCCACCAAAACGTACGGAAGTCATGTCCGCTCTTTACATGCTCGAATGCTATTCGGCTTTCCGGCAATTTCTCAAGTTGTTTATAAAGGAAATCTTTTGAATGTATCCGTAACTTGCGTCCTGTACTTCGGCAACAAAATGTTCTCGAATCTTTCAGTCCTTAAGAAAATTAAATAAAAATATTATATCAATTTATATATAATGTT